>JAULBW010003416.1:0-22572 GCA_032358265.1 Vaucheria bursata | reverse complement strand
TTGCAAGAAAAAATATTTTGGTCTGTCAAAATAACAGAAAAGTAGTCACAACATTAATTTAAAGCTGGTAAGCCCTTAGTAGGAACTCAGCAAAAGGAAGAGGTTCAAAGAGACTTGTGCAAGGCTCGTATACTTTTTGGATCAATTTGTTCTAAAATATGTATATGATTTATTTTTTTTGTATTTACTGGGCAGTTTAGATTTTAGATCTTTTCTGCCATTTTTTGTGCTGGAGTCATACTCAACTCTTTATATAAATTTATTATTAAAGTATTCATTATTATTTTGTAATTACTGCTTTTTAACATTACAGCCCATTTGTACTGAAATTTTTGGTCACATATTTATCATACAATTTTTGCACAATTTGTTTTTTAGTGTCAATTTCAGTGTAATAGTACAATTATTTGAATGCTGTGTCAAAAAAGCTGTTAGGAACTAATTTGTTTACAACAATTAGTTCTTAAGGGAATTACTTTTTTAAGAGTTATTCCATTTTAGCTGCGTCATTTTGTGACTTTCCAGACAGATTGGCGTCAAGACTCTTTTTGCTGTGTTGCTGAGTGTATTTTCTTATTCACTCTCAGCAACGCAAATTATGATTGTATAATGTTACCATTCTTGTATAGTCTTTGTGTTCTTCTTGTCTGGTACATTCATTACAAAAGCTTGCCAAGTTCCTGTTGTAATTTGATGTAAAGCAAGATATAAAATTGACTTGTATAATGCAGAAGAGTCATGCATCTTAATTTTTTTATTGAAACGAAAGTAGCACTATAAAGCAACTAATCTCAGTTGTTTTTGTACTTTACATCTTTTCTTAGATGTTATGTTATAATGATTGTCCATGATGTAACAAAAGTTGAAAGAGTTTGAGATGAGCAGTAGCTATGCTATCATTTTTTTCAGTATTTCGTAAGAAAACTATATTTCAGCAAAATAGCTAAAATCTCCGTTTACACTGTAAAATTTACTTCTAATTCATTACTTACATTTTAAATGAGCTTTGTGCATATTGCATGAATAAAATCTAAAAGTAGGTTGAATCAGAAACGTAAAATATTAGCCAAGAAAAATTGAAACAGAGTAAAAGGCTACAAAAAATGCTAGCAGCTATATTTAATTGAGCACTAAATCTGCACATTAATCTCTTTAATATAAAAAGCGGTCAGTTTGGAGTCCAAAAATCATTTTTAGTATACTTTTGGAAGCAACCAAAAACAAAACTCTGTTTTTACTAATTTATGGCCACTGTTAACGAGCTAAGCAAAAAAGCAGAAAAGTGTTTAATACTGTTATGCAAAAACTGCCAAGTGCTTTTTTGATAGTCAATTTCTTTGTGGCATGTTTTAGGCAACACACTTTGAAACAATTAATGCCAGATTCCTATCATACAAAAGTCTGCAGAGATAACATACAAGAAGCCAGAGCAACGAGTATGCAAAATTTATATAGGCTTTTGATCTCTAGCAAGTTTTATAACTAATTCTGAGTCAAAAGCATAGTAAAGAATTTTAATTGAAGCATCGGGTAGCATTTCTAGTATTGTAGATATAATTATTGTTCACATCAGAAATGCAGAATTTCAGTGATGTACCAGTTATAGTTTTAAATAAACAAATGACTTTTTTATTGCTAGGAGTTAAGGTGTATCATTATTATCAGTCATGACTTCTATTTCAGCAACAGAGGAAAAAGATCACGCTTTTAGTTTTTGTACATTTTTTATTCCAAGCAAGTTTGCTGCATACTTATTTGAGGGACATGAATCATCAGTCAAGTCATTGGTATGTTCATGCTGGTGAAATAAAGTCATATCATTAAGAATAGTACTATCAACTAGAGTAAATTTGACTTACAATTTCTTCACTTACTATAATAATTTTCAACATGTGCTTTAAATTTTTTTAAAGCATGAACTTTTTTCATTCTATTTTATGACTTTCCAATATTATTTTTCCAGTATGTAATTTAGCAAATTATATAAGATATATATAATAAAGAGCCCAAAGTTGTAGGAATATTTTTAATTGTGGAGTTGTGTACTCTATTAGGGTAGTTTGAATCAAGCCAGACTTAAGTAGAATATTACACATTCTGCAATATTAACATAAATATATGCAAAAATGGATTGAAATACGTAAGGTAGCTACAGTTCTCAGAAGTAATGACTTTGTAGTTTGAAACTCCACAGTTAAGCATTAAAAATTATTTTCAGTTGCACTTGAATATATAATTTGTTTTGAAACTTGCATATTTCATTAGTAAATATATTTTTGTCAATCATGTAAAACTACATTTTATCTCATATTTGTAGATAAAATGCTATGACGTATTCTTTAAGTTTCATTTATATGCTTTCCTAAAAAGCTTATTGTCTACATTTTCATCAGATTCATTAAAAGCTAGTATTGTAAAATATTGTTAAAAATTCTGTTTTTAAATCCATGGAAGTTGGTTTGATATTTTTTTACCATTCTTAGATGTTAGGAACTAGTTCCTTTAGAGGCTAATTTTGTTTTATAGATGTAGAATTCTAAGTTTTATGGCAAATCATTGTTCTACATATTGGAATATGGTGACGGGCTATGGCGATGGGTTAGGATTAGGATCTATGTAGCTAACGTATATTCATTTTTGGCAACAAACATATTAATATAAAATATACTTCATGCTGTTGTAATTTTACATCATGCTTGCTTGCGTTCATAACATTAGAATAGTTTCTGGCAACTGCATTGGACATTGTTGCATGCTTCTTGTCTAATTGTGATGATGGATTAATAATATGTGCTAGTAAGTATTCTTTTGTTTGTGCATTATTAAAAACTAACCACTTTCAGCAATGTAGTTAAGATTGCCAATAAAACAATCTTGTATAGTTTGTTTGCATCCTGTCTTGATATGTCAGGTACAATTCTGACAATTGTGTGCTGTCTTTCTATGATTTTTTTTAAGAATAGAAAATGAGTAAAAAATCATGTGATATATACTTGATGTTATTTATTTGTTACAAGGTTTTCACTTTATGTACATGAATTGCTTGCATCTGTATTTGAATAATAAAAATACATAAAATAATACATCAAATTTGAGATGGATTGTCAAATTGAAGTAATACACCTGTACAAGTTTACTATGATAAGTTGACAGAAACCATGCAAAATAAAGGAATAAATTATCTAAATTTGCACTTATAAAAAGTTGCATTTTTCTAATCAAAAAGATAGGTGCTGCTTCTGGAGTACTAATTATGCAAAAGCATATCTTTGTTTTAAAAAGTGTACAATAGTGTGTTTTAGTGCACTTCTGAAAATACTATTGCAGCAGACAAATTAGTTCACCAATAGATATGAAATGCAAGTTGCACAAACAGAAATTTCATGTACTTGTGCAGCAACTAATTTACTGCAGCTGTGTTCAATTTAAATACAATCAACACTTATTCACAAGTCAAGTACATTAAACTTTTTGTCAAAAATTTATACTTGACAGTAACAATGATTATAAAACCTGTTGCTGTATTTGAGGAAAAGTATAAATTTTTTGATACTTGGCTTTTCATGTTAAACATTTGAAATAATTATGGAAAGTCACTTATTTACCTTTAATATTAGCTAATGCATCTATCATGGATATCTCAGTTACTTTGTCGGAATACAAGCAATCTATAGTAATATCTAGTCGTGCTTGGACAATGTATTTCTTGCTTCTGACTACTTTTCTGATGTCATTGTATGCAACACTCTCTCTTTCTACATCATTGCATCATTTTCTCTTTCTGCATCATTGCATCACTTTCTCTTTCTGCCTCATTGCATCACCCAAGAAAAATGCTAGAAGAGCAATCTCTTGAAAAAAAAATTTTTGGTACAGTTACTATTATCCCTACTGTTACTACTACTATTATGATGAGAACAAAGGAGGAGGTTGTTTGCCACAGAGGCCTAGAAATCTAGGAATTGATCAAAGTCCTCACAATAGAAATCTGTAGTATTATTATTATTATCCGTACTATTATTACAACCAAAAGCCAAACAAAAAGCCCAACAAAAAGAGAAATTTGAGCAAATCTCCTGAAGATAACTAAGTGAGTCCCTTGATGTCAACTAGCAAAACTTAAGCCTTTATAATACGTGTTGACTTCATATACTGCATGCCTGCTGTATTTATACTGGTGAAGAATCTTGAATATCCAAAGAAGTGCCTGCATAAGTTTGAATATCAATGTTTTTGTTATTCTTGACTTGTTTAACTTATGCTTGATCATTCCAAAGAGTTTTTAACAATATGTGCTGCCTATTAAAATGCATATGAAATTCAATGATTGCTATCAAATTTTCATAAATTAGCTTTGGTTAAATGATTAAATATTTAATAATAGCTGCATGATTTAATGAAACTTGTTTTGGTTTGGGACTTATTTGAAAGCAAATGTTGAATCACTTCAATGGTCCAACTGTATATTGTGTTGAATGCTTGAATACTGTTATCTAACAATCGAGTTGTCAGCAAAGTGGTATCATATAATTTTCAATCTAAATGGTAAGGCAATAACTTGTTCCTTTATACGTACATAGCCATTAATGAAACTTGATGCAGCTTTAATTTTCAATATTAGTTACAGTAAGACTGATTAAGTAGTAAAAAATAAGTACAATTTCATTTTTAAATTTGCTTTTTTTGTATTTTTCAAATTTAGTTTGATGAATTTATCAGATATTATTCAAGTGAATACTCATTAAAGTAGGTAAAGTTAACGCAAACTTCTTTTCAAGTCTATTAACTCAGCTATGTGCATGGTTATTTTGGCAAACTCACTTTTCCAATCAGAATATAAAACTGATTACAAAAAACTACCTTCAAACAGTGAAAATTTGTTCCCAAATAACTAAAAGTCATTGTGAAATTGTGTTGCTCATAGATCTGTATTTAGTTTGTTTTCATTTACCTGTTGCTTTAAGTTATTTGGAAAAGTGGCCAATAAAAATTTTCAGATCATAAATCCCTGTAAAGCTGGACCAATTTAGAATTTTTAAAATAATTAAAAATGTAATAGTCTTTGGTCATCTGCATGAAAGTTTTTAAAAAATATTCTTGGAATATTTCATATTGACCTTTTTACTATGTAGTTTTTTGTATGGTTTCAGAACTCTAAAATGTTAACCAATGTGGTGGAACAGTTTATAAACATGTTTTGTTTTGTGTCAGTATCAAATAAAAACTTACTGATGTAATCTGGCATTACTTTATAATAATAAAACTGGCAAAAATTTTTATCCTGCACTATAATTGCAAAAACTTCATAGTAAGTGATCAGTCAATGTTGCAGCTATTCATTTGAAAAAAGTATTTGCTACCCTCTATTGTAGTTGTAAGGCCATGACTTATTTTCCATTTTCATATTTAACAGTGGAAAAACTAAATTCTTTTATAATGCCATCTATCAACCTGTAATACAAAGATATTTAAACATAAATCATACAATATATATTACTGCGTTGCTAGAAGTGAACTCTAACAATGCAAGACAGGCAGTTATTCAATCATATGATGGACCAGTAGTAATTGCACTGTGGCACTATTCCATGGGCTAAAGTGAGAACATGATGTTAGCAGTCAGAATTCTTAAACTTAGAACAGAAACAATGACGCAGCAAACATAGTCATAGGATTAACCGTTAACCGGTTAATTCCTAACACAACCTTGTTCTAAATAAGCACATCTAGAAGGTAAAAATATGAGAAAAGTCAATGTAGGTTAGTCTTTATTGTGTCACTTTTTGTGTTCATCTCTTGGCAATAACAAAGCACTTATAGCAGCATATACGTATGTACATTTTCAGTTGAAATTTTTAATTTTTTATGAAATAAAAAATGTGCCTATTTTAATTAAGACACATATATCTTGTAAACTTTTTAATATTGTGCATTTAATCTATGGCAGATGGTGTAAAATTTCTCTACAAAGAGCAAATACATTTTTCTTTGGACTCTGATTGCATCAATCCAGTACCTACTATTGGCACATGTTCTGCTATTGCAAATCATTAACTACACACTAAACATTTCAAATCACTTCAGAAAATGACTTTGATGCTAGACAAAAAACTAAATTTGAGTGAAAGTCTTTTGATTTAAATGTATTTATTCAGTGTCAAAATAGATTAGCTTCAAACATGATATAAAAGTTTTTCAATACTCACTAAAAAATTACTGGTATCACTTAGTAGAAAATTGAAACTGTGTATGTCAAATCTTATTAGAATACTTTTGTGAAATATTTCATATCAATATTAATTATTTCAGCTGGTATTTTTATTAACCCATTACAAACAACTACTTGAACCATGAGTGCAAGGTATACTGAACAATATGTAAGTGTTGTGATGTACAACAAAACAGGCAAAAAGTATAAGAGAGTAACAATTCAATTATACATTATATCTCAACCTGTGTTGTGAGAAGTGATTTCACTTCTTTAACACAACATTACTAATTTTTGACCTACTGCATGACTAGCCACTTATTGAGAATGTGACTAGCATAAAAAAAAAAGAATGTTCCTAATAGGAACATCTGCAGCTAAAATAGAAAAGGAATTAACTTACAATGTAAGTTAATTCTTGACAGTAAGTTAAAAACTTTATATGATTTTCAATGTCACTAGAATACTGGAAGATTTTGTAAATGTAAATTATTTTAGAATGTTTCCGAAAATTTACTCTAACAAATTTTATAGAGTATTAGCAAATTTTCTACTACAATCCTTCTAATAAAGTTTCAAATATGTATCTAATTCATTCTTAAGTGAAAACCATTTTAGAACAACTCAAGGTCAGTTAAAATGTATTGGATCAAAAAGTTATGACCCTAGCACCTACTGTTCATTGTATGTGCTGTTAGGACCACAGCAATGCCTTAGATCCGCATGTTCCAGAATATTCTATACTTTATGTTTTGTTTCATATATTCTGATGACTCTTCACAAAAGCAGCCAATGGGATATTGTTCTATTCTTATTTTTGTGACTCTTCATGAAAACAGCCATTGGGGATTTTGTTCCATTCTTACCTTGATGACCTTTCATAGATTAGCCAATGGGAAATTATTCTGATGACTCTTCACTGACCAGCCAATGGGAATTTGTTCTTATTCTAGATGACTCACCACAAATCAGCAAATGGGAATGAGGTTAGTCATCAAGTTCAAGCTGGTCATCAATTATCCATTTATATATTTCATCTTTCTGTTTTCTTGTCATTAGTGGAAACACAAACACATACACATTCACATTTGCACATAAGTCAATACACTTGCATTTTGTTATTTCTCTTGTTCCCTCTATTGCTGTTATCCATCTTCCTTGTTTCAATCTTGTTTCTTTGATCCTTTTTCCTTTGTTTACAAGTCTTGACATGTGCACAGTTAGAACTAAGTTGTTATAAAAAAGAAGCTGATGCTTTCTGTTACTGAATTGTGCCTTTCATATTAGAGTGCAGATATTCATGCCTATTTCTATTTTAAAATGCAATGTCCCATAATAATACAAGCTCTTAATTAAAACAAGCAGAGCTCTAATTGTTTTCAAGTTGGAGGTTTTTCATTAGGAATGGAATTGATAAAAAACAGTATACATAGTGCAAAATTAATACAGATAGATGTACTGTAGTTATACTTCAAGCACAAAGTATAAACAAAACTGGTGTATTAACTGCAAAAAAATGATGTTTTTATTTGTCAATACTCTCTTGAACTTTGCATTTCTTACCGTTCCTACTACAGTATTGTATGCAATACTTTCTCTTTTGGCATCATTGCATAATCATAGAAAGATGCCAGATAATCCACAGTCTCTTCAAAAGAACAATTTATACTAAAGTTATTATTCCAACTATCATCCATGCTATTACTACTATGGCAACAAATAATCTTCATTGAAAAGCCCTGAAATCTAAATGTTTGTTATAATTCTGCTAAAAAGAGGAGAACCTATAGTACTACAGCTACTATTTATGCTATCATTACTACTATGACCTAAAGTAGGACAACAAGAGAATATCAAGACTCTGAAAAGCTTTGTTTGAAACATCAACACAACAGAACACAGGAAACTGTGACAGAAGTGAGTATATTTATCATGCACTAATTGTGTTGATAGAAGTGAGCTAACTTTAGCAACACAACAAAATGTAAAACCCTACTAGAATCTGTGTAGCCAATGTACTTGGAACGTCATAAATAAACACTGACCACAGCTATAGAAACAGAATTAATCCCTAAGGGAGTTAATTCCTAACATTTTGTTTTCTTTTACACATATGGATGTGCGTATTGACCAATTACCAAGTTGCATGCAAGTATTGATTCCTTAGTAAGATATAGTGAGTATTTTGTGTACATACAAATATTTCTTTTTTGTTACAAAGCTAAAATATTTGCTAAACTAAATATTATTTCCAAAATATATTACGCCTTATTTGCAATGAAACTCTCTTAATGTAAAATTTTAGTACAGAGTATTTAGTTAAAAGCATTTTTTCACTTAATTATAGTAGAGTAATTAGAAATTTTTATAATTTACTCAAGTTGTGTTTTGAACCAGGTTATGAACATGTTCAACTTTTAGATTCTTTTGATAATGTGCATTAAAAATTTAATAGACCCATTTTATATGACTTGAAATTGACAAAAACATTTTCATGTTTGAGCCATGATGTAAACATTTGTAAAACTTTTTATCTGCTAATAAAAGATATATTAAGATAAATTTGTAAGTTTAATATGCCCTATCTTTTTGGTACATTTTGGAGATGTTGGCAATATATAAGGCCTTGGTGATGGCACGTAGGAGAGCTATCCCTATTCATTAGAATAGCTCAACAATAGAAATGTGGGTTTGCAGAGCTTTACATTGTATGCAATTTTATTTTAAGCCAAATTCATACAATCTGTACTTAGGCTATTTGTGTCAAACCAAATCATTGCCGATATGTACACAACTTCATATACACGTTAAATCATGTCCATCAGACCTGATTTATAATTAATGTCAGTATTTAATATGCTTTTGCCATGTGATTTGTCTTAGAATCACGATTCATCTGTATGTGGCAATGTTTATTGATGTGCGATTCCTTGAGGGAGTCATAGTTATGGTTTGACCTAATTTGTCTCGTATGCACATATAATTTGTCAAAAAGTGTTGACACGATTCATTCTTGTCAAGATAAGAGACAAGGCTAATATAATTGTGCTATTTGTGTAATATTTTTGTACTCCTTGTTTTGCTCTTTGTTACTTGGCTCATAGTTGTATTTTTATTCGTATTATATGCACCAGAAAAGTGTGCAGTCCTTTAATTGGTATCCATTTCATCTAATTTCTCGCATAATAAGTGAAAGTTACCATGTTCAGTTATTTATTGACATGATAAATTCCACTAGATTCTACTGAGCTTCTTCAATTACAGTGCTTCATTATGAAATTTTATTAATTTGATGAATCAGATTTGGTAGAGTCAGAGTTAATATAGATCAACCAATGTGAACAGGTTAGAACGGGATGTATTGTATTTAGGTGCCAAAATCTTACAAATGAAAATTTTAAATATTGCATAACCAGAGCCCGAACAAATGTACTTTTCCATTCAGCAACCTTATTTATCAACTTAGATCTATTAAAAAGTTGATACTGTTTAAGATAACATGACAGTAATTGAAAAATCAATATATCAATAGCGCGACATGTGAATCAATTTGTATCCTTATTGTTTGATGCCATGATATCATTATTATCATATCAGAAGATTTTTACTATTCTTGCGTTTCGATTATTTATTCGAGTCGATGCTGGAGGAAGAACTCAAGTGATAAGCTTAAGTGCCCCTTGGCAACGAAGTTTATGGAATCCAATTGCAGAAAGTGTCGAGATTGTCGCAAAAGTAGCTTCACTGCATTCGAATCCTTGGATTTTTTGGAATTACATTGAGGACATTCAATCAGATAGTGTGATCAGATCATTTCAAAGCTGCACAGACATTATATCTAGATCACATGATTTTTTCACTGGCGAAGCAGTTCGAATGATGCAATCATATACCTTTGTGAATCTTAACGGACTCGCCCACCTCTTGTTAACAGAAAATGTTTATAGTGCGGCTATAGAATCAGATAGAAGCATAGGACTTGGTTTCGCATCTGTTTGCAACGAAAAAAGAACAAATGAAAGTGGTGATTTAAGCATTACTGCTTGGGCTGTAATTCTTCCTGATAAAGTTATAGCATGCTCTACATCAGCATTAACTGCAGCGTTATCTCAAACTTGCCTCGAGAAAGATTGCCACACATTAGACTATGATATACATCCCAGCATATTCCCTCGGGACCACATCCATCCTATTTCATCAGAGACAGCACCACTAACTGTCATCCTCTTTGGTGCTGTAGGATCCGCTTCATTTCATAGCTTTCATGACATATTGGTCGATGCGGCCCGTATGAAGCGGGCAAAGTATATACTACAACATTTCTTACCTATCTGCAGAGAATCCTCTCTTGAACCAAATGAATCTCCGCTTCATGGATGGGGAGTTTCGCTGGACATAAAGAATATTGAGTACAAAAACTATGAAAACGGTGCACCGCATATCAAAGCTGAAAACACTAATTTTTCAAATAATTTCTGTAAACTAGAGAGCCTTAGAGATATAGCTATGGGTATCACTCAAGATGAACTTCCTAAATCAAGCACATCCTCAAGTAGTTTGCACCTTAAAAGAATGAAAGATATTGGGCTTCAAGCCCTTCAAACTATCTATGATGCTTCTGAACCCATCCTACAACTTGAAGATATATCTCAGAATTTTCCCGCTCGTGCTGAGGTAATTGGGGCCATAAAGCTACGTCCAGGACTCCATGAGGAGGTTTTGAAACTGAAATCCTGCCTTCTTAATGCAGGTCTAATTCCAGACACTTTGTACATTAACGGCATCCATGCATCCACAGGAACAGGTTACGGAAACTTTGACATTTTTCAAATTCTGGAACAAATCCATGTTGAAAAATCAGTAACATATATATTGCAATCCTTATTACGAGACAACATATCACTAAGAGATGCAAGAAATCTACTGGAATCAATTTCTGCTAATCAGCACTCGAGCTCTAATATTAGAATTGATATTATTGGTGAGAAAAAGACCGTCAAAACAGGAGTCATATATCTAAATGATATTGAAAATGAGCCTGCCTATGGTTATTGGGCAGATTCCCTGGCCCCTCTTTTAAGGCCGTCTCTTCAACCTCACTTTATTCGACGGAACTTGATTACTATGGTATTGATTCTTGACATTGGTACAACTGAAGGGGCACATGGTTTGCATGTAGCAAGTCTTTTATCAGCCCAAGTGCCCTTGCGTGTGGGGGTCTTATTGGCTAGTGATGATGAACCTGAATCGAACTCAAATGTGTTTCCTGGTAAATTTCTGGTAAGTATAGTGAAATCTATATATGTGTAATTACATATTGCATAAAAAGCTCATGACTCCTTACAGAAATCAATCATGCTATATATATAAATTGTGATAGTTTTTCTCATTAGTTACTGCTACATTGTAATAGCAACTATGAGCACATAAAACTATCATTCATCGCAAGTTCAAATGAATCGGACTACTTAACAGATTTCATTAGTGTTTATGTTAAATCAATAATATTCGATATCTAAATGTTCTAGAACTTTTGAATATCATTTTTTGCTCCATTTAAGGTATTCTAAAAAAGGTATTGCATTGTTTTTGGCGTGTACTGAAGGCATTGAGTCTTAAAAACAGGTGCGTACCAAAGATGTGGCAGAGTTGCTTGCATCAATAACAGAGTTGCAGATTGCAAGAATTTTTTCAATGGAGGTGGGAGCGGCTCTGTTGCAAGATAAAATGAACTTAAATATGCTCGTAGAAATATATATAAGAGCTAATGTTTATGGAGGAAGCCGGCTATCTCCAAAATTAATAGAAGAAAAAGCTTGGCATGTTTTGAATGAGGGTGACTATTCTGCAGCCAGGTGTGCATTGATGAGATATTTCTCCTTAATTAAAAAATTATGCTCAAGATAAATATTAGTTCATAATATGATAATATTATATATGCATACCAATTGGCGGGAAAGGAAAGATTAAAATATATTTGTAATCAGTCATGTATACTGAGAATTTTAATTGATAATAATTTTAACAGCTATCTACTCTTTTATTCAGATGATGTGTTCATAGGCTTATCGACCTTAAACAATTTAAATTTGTCACCAATAAATGATCAGTCATGCTAAAATTGTGTACCTTCATTTTGAATATATATTTTTGCGGACCATTCATATAATTTATATGCAGTAAACATCAGATGAAACAAATCCACTTTTGACAAATTATCAAATGTAGAAAATTAATTTGGTCATCTGGGCAAATTCGTAATACCCGAAGTTAACTGCATGAATTGTATTTTTTTAGAAAGATGTTCAACACGGTTCGTCGGGCAGGGATTCCATTAAACAGCTACCTTATTAATGGCAAATTTTTCTCATCCGTCACTGATATCAAGGATACGCTTGCCAATAACATGATGCTGGAACAATCAGTGCTATCCGATTTGCTTAGGGAGGGAACTCTAAAACCTACTACTCGGAATGTGTATGCCCGGCTTTTGACGGCCCCAAAATTGAATTTCATACATAGATATCACCCTGCATTTTTCGATGAGCACCCCAAATTTCTGTCTATATTCAACATAAAGTATAAATCATGGCTAGCATCGCTGCATTGGTTGACATCGAGTGCAGATCTGTGTGAGACATATGCAATATCGGTGATTGTTTCGATTGGACGGGAATCCACGAAAGGTTTGAGATTGTTTGCGAGTATGCTCGAATATATGAATCATGTCAATGACTTGGGCATTCGGGTTGCTCTGATATGGGGGGAAAAATCAATGGGGGGTGCATATGATGGGATAGTAAAGGCTATACAATATGTGCATTCTGAGATGCCGTCGTCGATAGAGGTAATGTATAAATTAATGTATAATTTATACAAGCACATCAGTCTTCACTTTGTTCCGGCCTCCTTATGTTCCTCCCTTGCTATGCTGCATTTTTTTTGTGCATTTTGTGTCAATTAAAATAATTTCAATCTGCCATATCATCAGCACTCTGTACATTGTCGGCTTCACTTTTTTCATCATGTGGTCAAGATCGACAGTTTAGCCCCTAGCTTTTGCTATAATTTAGGTGCCTTGTATTCGTTGACAAATGAAAACGTACTTCAGAATTGTAGCTACTTGAGTGAAAAATAAGAAAAATTAGAATTGGGAAGAATCTAATTGAAATCGCCTATATACAACTGTTATCTGCATAAGAGTAGGCTGCATGTATAAGGGTAATTTAAATTTAAAAAAACTCAAAAATATGCTTTATTTTGTACTTAGATATGATTTTGAAATAAAGATGTATTGCTTATATATTTCTAGGGTCGAACATTTTTGCTGCAACTTGTCAGTGACGTGCTAGCTATAGAAAATAGTAATGTTAAAGCAGTTACGCTTTCTTCAGATGATGTGCGCCGATTGGCTGAAAAGGTACAAATTTCGTCACAGGCATTTACCGATTTGCTGTTGAATTGGGCAGACAATTTGCATCTAACTGACACAGAAAATCAATGTAACTTTTGTTTGAGCGATGGAGAACGATCATTCTTAGGATTTGAAAATTTAAATTCTGCCTTGTACATTAATGGACGAAAATTTAGTTCCAGCAATATATCAGTTGAAGATATAGAAGCAATGGTGAGCATTGAGAAAAATTATGCAGAAACACTTGCAAAGGGAATAATACCGAGGGGGCATGAGGGAGAATGCAAATCCAACAGTGATGATCTCTTGCGACTTATTTCTTTTTCGAGGATATATTATAATGATCACCGTGTAAATGTTAAGAAAAAGGTGGAAATTTGTTCAAAAAATACTGGAAAAAATCTTGAACTTCTGAACTCAGGTTAGTAATAATGCGGAGAACAATTGGCCTTATCAATAAGTCAAAATTTTTATTCTGACAAAATTTTGATCGACAAATTCTAATGTAATACTCTGCCAGAGGCATGCATTCAAGATAAAGCAAAAATTACAGATTTGTTCTACGTGTGTTCTCACTCATTTCTTGAATCATTGCAATATCTGAATTCTTCACACAGGCATTCTATCGCTATGAATATTGAAAATTCGGTTAAAGTTGAATCTAAAGGTTATGTGTTATACCACAGGAAAACTGTAAAATTAGGGAAAAAATGTATAAATTGTTATTTTTCCACTTTTTTTACTTTTTGAGGAATCAGTTAACTTGCTTAAGCAACTTATTGAAAGGAATAAGAGTATAGAATACAAAAGTTGAAACTAGCCTTTTCCTAGTTGATTGTGCTGAACAATGACCTAAATAAATTGAATTCATTAGCTTTTGCATGTTTTTATGTTGAAGAATTTGTATTTGATAGTCAGCAAGCTTACTCATATATTTGTATGAATCATTACATAAATAAGAAATATTTGGATACATGTTTTTGGTGCTAAAAAACAAAAGAAATGCTTTAAAGCTTTACATGTAGTTTTAGTTATACTTGTTATTTTTTTGCATAACGAGAATGCATTCATAAGTTTGTATTCTTTTTTGTATAATTTGATAGCTGAATTTAATTCAAATTTTATCATTTTCAACTATAATAGGAATTGCTTCAATATATTTTGCTTCATTACTCTTAATCAATTTTCTGGATTTATTGATGCCTATATTTGTTATTGAAACAAATATAGTGGTGAAGATACCAGGGAGGCCTGACGAGGACTTGTCGATTTACATGGTCTTGCTCGACCCTCTGTCACTCAGCGCCCAACGAATATCTACTGTACTTCGAACTCTTAATCAACAGCTCGGAATTCCGGTCACCTTGGTACTGACCCCCAGTACTGAGCTCTCTGAACTACCTTTGAAGAGTTTCTATCGGTTTTCTATGGGCTCCTCGCAGGTTGCAAGTAGGCAGATCTGCCTTCATATTCTTTTCAACCATATGCTTTAAAAAATCGAGATAGTCCATGTACACCTTAATCATCGCTTGATATTTTCGTTCAAAAAGTCCTAGAATGCAAAATGTTCAAAAATTTAAAAATATAATATTAAAGTGTTCAATATGCTGCTTTTCAATGAGTATACATGTTTTCAATCAACATGTCGGTTTTTCATTGATATACCAATTTTCAAAATGTCGATTTTCTGTAATTATGCTAGTTTTCAATCAACCTGTTGGTTTTCATATATATCCTATTAGGTTAAAATGACTGATCTACCTAGGGAACACGTTTTCACTCAGCGATTGGATACTCCATCTTCGTGGATTGTGCAGCCTTCAAACTCTACTACGAGGCAGGATCTGGATAACTTACGGTGCGAAGAAGGGTATCTCTGTGGGGACGATAATACCGATGTTACGAAGGCAAGATATTCGCTCATTAGGTTATTGGTTACTGGAAAATGTCTAGCTCCTAAGGTAAGGGGGCCTAGATGTACAATTTGATATCATTGTTTTTGCTGTGCGCAAAGCAAATGTAGTTTTATGTATTAGCTTTGATAATATCAAACTCAACACAATAATAATATATATTGTGCTAGCAGAGAAATTTAAACATTACCCCTGGAAAATAACACCTTGCGTTAAACTTGAATTTTTTAAAAAACATACATTTTCAATCATGATACAATGCAAGCGCAAAACAAACGTTTTGAACAGTACACAATGGTACTGTGAATGAGATTTACAAATTTCTATCTTGTACTCTGTTTGATGACTCGCAGGTTACTCAAAGTTCACTTGTTCAAGGGCTTCAACTTATGCTTCACCCTTCGAATTCTGGCCAAATTCCATCGGACACTGTAGTGATGAATAACTTTGGATACTTTCAGCTTAAAGCGAATCCTGGTGTTTGGAATTTAAATCTCGCCCCTGGAAGTATATCAGATAAAAAATTTGAATTGGTTTATGATAACGAGCTGAAACATAATGGATTAATTGCTGTACGATCATTGTCTGTTGCTCCAATTACCATACATATTAGAGAGAGGATTAGTTTTGATGACACGTACTCATCCGAAATTGACTCGAGTCTTACTCGGTTTCCATATGCCATCATTAAATCTATCCGTTCTTTTTGGAGTCCTTCCGCAGTGACTAACAGCAATAGTAATTTTGAAACAATAAAGCGAAAAGAGACCATACACGTGTTTTCTCTCGCTTCTGGTCATTTGTATGAACGTTTCTTAAAAGTGATGATGCTAAGTGCATCAAGACAGACAGACGGGCCCATTAAATTCTGGCTACTCGAGAATTATTTGACGCCGATTTTTAAGAAAGATGTAAATATTTTAGCTCGGGAAGCTGGGTTCGAAGTTGGGTTTGTGACGTACAGATGGCCGGAATGGCTCCGTGCCCAGACTGAACAGCAACGTATTATTTGGGGGTATAAAATTTTATTTTTAGATGTATTATTTCCTCTTGACGTTCAAAAGGTGATTTACGTGGATGCAGATCAAGTGGTTCAATCTGACCTGCGTGAACTATGGGAAATGGATCTGAATGAGCGGGTCTACGCGTTTACTCCTTTTTGTGACAGTAAAGAAGAAATGCTGGAATATCAGGTTTTCTAGTTTATAGATTTTTACACAAATATTCCATTATCTTTTTTCAAAGAAGGATTATAAATGACCTAAAATTTGTTTTGTACGCTGCTCATAATCTGAATGCGGTATTGCTCGAAAAAATGCTTTTATAAACGATCATAATTGAAATTGTTCGAATCAAACTTTACAAGCTGCATGTTCATATACACCAAAAGTTGACCTTTTTCAATATATCTATTAACAATATTTAGTTAAATTTTGGCTGGTCAATTTGATCCATAGATTTTTCAAGTGCAATAAATTATATGAAATGCGATTGAGAAAATTCAAATTTAGTTGAATTCATAAATTCAATTGCATGTGATAAATATTTCTGCATCCAGCCTTAAACTGATAGTTAATGATAATATATATTATATATGTTAGAGTATTGCAAGCTCATTCAACCATGTTTATACATGTCTAGCTAAGTTTAAATGATATTAAACGAATTGCCCTACTGTCTATTCTTAATTATGGCTCTGTACAGATTGTAGGCCTGTATGGAGGGATAGTCAAGTAAAATATCTAACTAAAGCTATGTATGAATGGTATATCTTTAAATTATAACTAGCTATGGCTAATGTGAAAGCAGTCAGAGCCGGAAAGGCTGCTTTAAATTTTTAATTTATGCAATGAACCAAATTTGAACTTGTATTGAAATCACTGCTTGCTCAAATCTGATTGATTATCTATTACTATGTAAATATTTTAGCCGTTAATTGTTTCATAATTTAGTTTTGGCAAGGGGGATTTTGGAAAAGTCATTTACGTGGTTTACCATACCACATTAGCGCTCTATTTGTAGTCGATTTGGATCGCTTTCGGTCGCACGGAATCGGCGATATTCTTCGTGGTGTGTACATGAGTCTCAGTCGAGACCCGAATTCACTTGCAAATTTAGACCAAGACCTTCCAAATTACGCGCAGCATATGATTCCAATTTTTTCATTGCCTCAAGAATGGCTATGGTGTGAAACGTGGTGCAGCGATTCATCAAAGTCTTTGGCGAAGACAATCGACATATGTAATAATCCGATGCATAAAGAGCCGAAACTCGATATGGCACGGCGGGTTGTTGATGGCCCAGATGTTAAGGAAAGCTGGGTTAAGTTAGATAATGAGGTTAAGGAAATCTTAACTAAAAAGTTAAAATTGGAAGACGTTATGTCATGATAATTGTCATCAATATCTCCATGCACTTTGTAAATTCTTGACAATTCCACTGAAAAAGAATGCTTCTAAATAGACACAACAGCTCCAACTGCAACTTTATTTAATACTAAAAATCTATGTGCAAAGCTCGATTTTACTGTAAAAATGTAATTCAAGTATAACAAAA
The DNA here is from genome assembly GCA_032358265.1 of Vaucheria bursata. NCBI lineage: Eukaryota > Xanthophyceae > Vaucheriales > Vaucheriaceae > Vaucheria > Vaucheria bursata. The sequence goes on along the minus strand of JAULBW010003416.1, from coordinate 4,481 downwards.
ATAAGTTTTTAGTGTATTTCAAAATTGCCTCATTTATGTATCATTTTTATAAAGTTACATTACTTTTACCAAAAGTTCTGCAACCATTTTTCCATTCCCAGTTTAAGGTTGTGATCGTTTATCCATCTTTATTTGAATTTACATTTCATTTCAACAAATCACATGTTCCCTCAAATATAAGTCTGTAACAGTATTTCGTCATTTCGCGACAGGTCAATCTCCAAATTGTCAACAGAATTTGGTAGAGATTTCTGGTGTGTTGGAGATGCACTTGCATTTTCATCCTATTCCACACATAAAATCAATTTCTGACTTTGACCTCATTATCATCATTTTCTATTTTCACAAATCTTGCTGCTCTTATGGTGTTGCGCTATTTTTGCAAGATGCTCAAGTGTCTACGTCCCATCTTTCATTTGCATACCTCATCCATAGTAAATTTTTATTTTTTTCCTACCTCGGGTTACTTGATTTATCTTTCTATCTTGTCTTTTAGCCCTTGCTGAGGTCATAATATTGCAGCCCCTCTTCTTACTTTTATACATTTTTCTCTCAGGTTACTAGCCTGACACTTTATTATTAGATTTTTCTTTGCTTATTTCTACTCTTTTTCTGGTACTTGAGAAAGTTCTTTCTCTTCTTGATAATATTTATAGCATTGTCTCTTTTTTGTTAAGTCTCTTTCCTTTTATTTGATATTCAGGTTGTGGCTCTACATTGGCATCTTCATTTGTGCTATTTTGCTAAACTATTTGATGTTTTCTTCTTGATCACTTTATTAACACTTTCTTTCAATGTACTTTATTGCCAACTGTTAGGAATCAATATATTGAAGACTATGCATATAACCAATAATAAACATCACCAGAAACCCAAAGAAGACGCACAGCTAATAATGTATTAATCACTATTCATGTGTTGCCAAGAATGAATCTTGTCAACACAATACTACTTAAGAGTACACGCATATGAGAACACACTTATGAGAACATACTTATGAGAACATACTTATGAGAACACACTAATGAGAACACTCTAATGAGAACGCTTTTTAAGAGAATGTACTTTACAAGAATACACATATAAGACGAATTAAGTCCATAGAGTCACAGTTTAACAGATCACGGCAAAACTGATCAGATCCTGACACCAACTTACTACTTTCCTTTTTGCTTCCATTTTTTCATGTGGCAATTTTATCTGCAAAATTTTTGATCAATTTATGGACCTTATACTTTGTAATTAAAGTATTGTTAAACTTTAGACTAGACTAGGCTTAACACCGCAAATCAACTGCTTTGATTGACTTGATCAAGTAACAACTTTGTAGTAGTTGTTATGAATGTACCAGACACAATAGTAGCAAGAAGAACAAAAGACTATAAAAGGACAGTAACTTTATACAAACATAATTTGCGTTGCTGAGAGTGAATAAAAAACATACTCAGCAATGCAACAAACAAAGTCTCAATGCCAATCCATCTGGAGAGATACAAAATGATGCAGCTAAATAATGGAATATCTCTTAAAAGAGTAATTCTCTTAAGAACTAGTTGCTGTAAACAAATTAGTTTCTATCAGCAATACACACTACTACTAAATATTATTTCTGTTTGGGTGTTAATTGATTTTGTAGCTGCAGTAAGCTTCTCCAAAAGCTATGTTGAAGTTAAAGTACAGATTATGAGAGCAGAAGTTTTTGTAAGTGGAATACCAGTAGGATAGCATTTTTTGTGATGGTGAAGTTATTTCACTACTATCTACACAACTTAGCATGTAACAATAAATGTATTCTATCACAGCTTTCTTTTGTTTCTGTTACATTTTACATTGCTAACAACTGCACAATAGAACACCCTTTCTCTGTTGATATAAAGAAAAGTTAAATAATTTGTAGACAGTTTCTGCTTACATGCTTAATATTTACTCAGTAAGTCAGGGATTCAAAATATTTTATAAGTTTAGCAAGGTATCATTTCCTGCTTTCTCTGAGCTAATTAAAACTGACAGCTGTACTTGCAAAAGCTTTTTTAGCTCAAAAATGACAAATTAATTTTAACCGCATAACTAACTTTTAGAGATAGTAATAATTCTAATGCCAAGCAGTTTTGCTAAATAAAAATTTGTTCTACCTCTGATGTTGTAAACCGGTACACTCCATTTTTTGATAGTAGAGTAAATTTTTAGAACTTGCAGTTGCCTTTTAAATAGGAATCAAAATACAGGCATGCACAGAAAAACGGCAGGAAGAATGTAGATATTGCTATGTATAGTATATAAATACTGAGCAACCAGTACCTAATACAGTTTATATTCACAGACATTTCAACAGTTACATATTTCCATGTCATTTTTTATTTATTGTAGGTCCAAAGTAAACGTTCTGAATATATAATTTCCATCACCTTGTCAAAACGCATTTGCATTACAGGAAATGAAATGGGTATTGAAAAAATGAGGACTTTTTGAGCTATTTTAAATTGTTGTCCAGAAGTTCTAGTTGAAAGCACATTACAGTTCAACTTTTAAAAGCAAATTTGTACCCTAATTTTATCTTCAGCAGGGTCAAGAATTAGATATTATGAAGAAGAATTATTGAAGTTTATCTCTTCAACTGCAAGAGCAACCAACAGAAATGATAATGCATAATTTTAGTAAAATTTTGTTATGAATTAACCTGTAATACAGTTAATCCCTTATCTTTGTGGTTGCGGATATTCTGACAATTTGAAATATGTTCTCAAAAAGAATGTTCTCTTTTTGAGAACATGATGCTTCAGTTTCTAGTTTAGTATTGCATTTGAGAAGTGATCTCACTTCTCGCAACACAGATTAAGAATAATATACCTGTTCCAGGCTGTCACTCTCTTGTATTGTTTTCTTGTGTCCTCATATCTAGCCTCTGCATCTTGACAGATTTATCAATGGTAGAAGCTACTATGTAATTCGGCTCTGCAGCACTGTGTTCCTTGTCAAGCAATTAATAAATTGCTGATGCAACACTATAAATTTATCTATTTGTACAGCTACAAAAGGTTTTGGTATGATTAGAGCAATATCTTCAAAAAAAGAAAGAGTCTTGCACAAACAAAAAACATAAAGCATGAATCAATGCCAAAATTTGTTTTTACCATGAAATATATCCCATGCAACTGTAGCTACAATGCATGAGTATAAGGATTCATGCGCACGATAAAAGGATCAAACTTTATTAGAAACACCATTGGTAAATATGTTGATTGCTGCATTTTTTTCATGCAAAACATCAATGTTCCTCTTTGACTTCTCCCCAGATAATGTATTGTTACTAATGACTATTACTATGGTAATAATATGGATAGCTGTAACTGTGGCCTTTGTACCACAACTTCCACTTTTTATGAAAACCTTGGTCAACATCTAAGTTTCATTTACTGCTACTAAACTTTTTAACTTTCTAGCCATGATCATTTCCATTATTGTATTAATAGTATGGATAGTATTAGATATAATAGGACTTGTACGTGTACCACAAACCTCTTTTGTGAGAAGATTGTACATTCTGCAGCATCTTCCTACAATGATGCAATGAGGCCAAAAAGGAAAGCACTGCACACATCAGCACAAGAAGAAGAGTAAAGAAGGAAATTTTCATGGTTCATTTTACACTACTGGCAGAAGCTCTTGAATTAGTCATTGTAGAAGAGGAACTGAAATTTTTTGTCTGCTGATAGATAGATATTGACTTATATTGAATATTAAAAAGTGACTTACTCAATTGAAACTGACATACAAACAAAATGAGGTGGCATTCGATTGCTATAAAAGGTAAGCAAAAAATCTACTGAAGTAAAGTTCCAAGTGATAGAAATCGACAACACAAATGTAGTAGAATTAACACTAAACACAATTGTTTTAATGTTCTGAGGGTATTATTTACGTGATAGCTACAGTTTTCTATACCTAACCAGAGTCTTTTAGAACTGAAACAGTTACTTCTCTGCAACATTTTTTACACATTTCTATGAGTAAAAATTATACAATTTATGTGATTTTACTTTCAATCAACCCGATTGAGTATAAGTATTCTGTCTAATCAAGCTTAATGTAATTATTGGCAGTTTGCTACAAAAACAATTTGATTTAAGATTTCTTTCTTTATAGACTTTTTTGTGGTCTTTTTTTAATAAATATTAAACTTTGGTAAAACATGATGCATATAAAAAAATACCTACTATTGATGGACTGATGGTTAAATCTTTATCATTCTTTAGATGTTACTTTTTATACTTTTTGAAATGTAAAACACAATATTTATTAAAGTTCTAACTTTTTCGCTGAAATGAAACTATTTGCTTTGATCCAAAAAGTATACGAGCCTTGCACAAGTCTCTTTGAACCTCTTCCTTTTGCTGAGTTCCTACCAAGGGCTTACCAGCTTTAAATTAATGTTGTGACTACTTTTCTGTTATTTTGACAGACCAAAATATTTTTTCTTGCAA
>JAULBW010003405.1:0-22593 GCA_032358265.1 Vaucheria bursata | reverse complement strand
ATATATATATATATATATATATATATATATATATATATATATATATACATATAAAGTGCAAGCAAACTACATATGCACAACTTTCTCTTCGAGATTCACTTATAGAAATATTTATGGTGAATTAAAATGCATAGATGTATCTGCATCTAAAATTCAGGATGAATGAATCCACATGTGCAGCTCATTTTGTACAATTAAGAATATATATATGAATCGATATTTGTGAATCAGTATGTACATATGAATCAATCACCTGGATCATTTCAAAATTGGGCTCATCGCATACATCAGCTAAGGATTTTAAAAGCTCATCTTTGAGTACTAAATTTTCCTTGTTTTTTACACTCAATGTATTTCCTTGCTCAAAAGTTAGCCGTTCTAACTGCCCCAATTTTTCGTTTAAATTTTTTTGCTGTCTACACGCACGGGAAAAAAATATTATTTTAAACCTTCATAACCACAGAAATGCCATGAAAGAAAAAAACTCATATGTATATATTTATACATATTCAGATCATAAATGAATACATTCATGTACGTAAATCATGCTACTAAAACTTTACTGTCTTTCAAAAATATTAAGAATTAGTGGCACCAAAAAAACTATACATATATATGTATATATATATATATATATATATAAATTTATATATTTATACAAATTTTTAAGTCTAACAACATTAAAAAACACAGTGGGACCCAACTGCGGGAAATAACAACCCAGTAGTTAGAATAAAACCGTTATTAAAAATTGAACCTTTTTACCATTACTCTTGAGGATATGAAGAACAGATTTTTGTTGCAATTTGATGAATCGATTTCTCTTGTTGAGCTCTACAGGTTTAAATCGAAATTAATTGCACCTGTAGAGAATATGTAGATTTAAAAAAATATCTATGAACCTCAAATGCGCACAAATAAGCTCGTAAACACAGTCATCTTAGGATGCATCAAATTTATCGAAACCGCTAAATTAATTCACTAAATTAAAAAAATCCATTATATATAAAAATCTGAAGCTGAACTTGGACACGTTGTGACTTTTTTGTTCATTCGTTATAAGCAAAGATTCACTTCTACCTGTTATATTCGAAGTAACTTGCTGTGTATTTATCTTGGTAAAAATTTTCGGAAAACTTTCTGTGCATGTTATAACATTTTACAATGGATCGGGGATGTCATACTCTAGAATTTTTACAGTTCATCATAAATTTTTAATGGTAGCGATGATATGATACTCAAACTTACGTGATTGTATACAAGATGATGATATAATTGATATGCCATCATCTGAATGCAGCAATACATGATAATATTGTGAGCAATTAGTGTATTTCTCAAATGCTAACCTACGGAACGCAAATTTTTCACACCACATTTTAAGAAGCGGAGATATCAATTTCGAAAACTCCATCAATGAGCAAATCTATGCAAATACAAATAAAAATCATAATTCGATATATTCTACATAGATAAACTATTTCAAAAGGTCAAAGAATATGCACAGCAGTTGTCGCTTTTTTGCTATAGATTTTTTCGGTTTATAAGCTCATAATGACTCAGGTCCCAAGGTGGGCTTATAAATGGCAGTGCTACTGTGTAGCTTTCTCATATTATCAGACATACTTTAAACTTTGATAGTATACGAACATGAAAAAAAGCGTCATCGGTAGTGAATATGCCAAAACACTTAAAAAAATTAATACCTATATTAACCTATCTTAACACGAGTTGTAACGTATTTAACAGATGCACTAAAACTAGTGACAGTTTTGAAAAACCTTCCCAGACTAAAATGGTATTTAAAATTTAATCAAAAATATAACATCCCGTAATTAGCGAAAGTGTACAATAAGCTACTGAGTGATTTTAACATTGACAAACCTTCCAGAAATTATTGTAAAATTTGACCTTTAACAAAAATTAACTCATTTTGCGATGAAAACTCATACATGTATGTTCACCGTTTTAAATCCTCTTTCATTAATGGCATTTATTGTCCTTAAAATCCTTCTTTTTTCAGAAGCCTGTTAGACACATTTGCCCAACATCTTAAGTTTTTTTTAACACGCCGATGTACACATTCCATTACATTTATCGCAAACTTCGGACATAATAAGTCTACTGAGTAGGAACCACCAAATTTATTCATTCTATATGAAATTTGATATATTTTCAAATCTGAAACTGAGCTCGGTACAAAATGACTTTTTTTAATTCATTCGTGATCAGCGGAAATTTTTTCAAAATAATTCATCATATCTAAAGTTGATTTCACATTCTGATTTATTTTGGCGGTATGAATTCACACCAGCTAATTTAGTTCTTAAACTAGGATACTTTAAGTTGAACTAGATCCAATATTCGAGATTAAAACTGCTAAAATATCTCTATTGACCTTCCCTCTTCTTAATCCTGTATTTCTATAGTCGTAAGTACTATTGTACCTTTTGCTACAAGAAATGTAGGCCATGAAAGGTCACAAATTGCCTACAATTCATAATTGCAATAATTACACGTTAACTAAGATGAAAAGAACAATTTAAACCAACAAAAATGAGCTTTAAAAGCCTACTGCAAATTTCGAGGCATTCATTACTTTTAAATTATTAAGACCGCAAAAAAATCACACAACTAAAAAAAATCCAGTGTGTATAATAAAAATATATATCAATTTCAATGCACGAGTTAAATAGTTCACAAATTGCAGCATATGGTTTGATACATATTTTTTAACTTTAAGGTTTATAACATTGCTAACCAGCTGCTAGAGTTGAAAAATAGAAAATTAAATTGCAAATTATATTTGGTTTATGCCTACTACAGCATATCTATTCAAATACTGCTAGCATTTCAGCATTTACAGTTGCATTTAATGAGCCCTAACACAAACTATAACATGTCACAACAATATTGATAACCCTGTGAACATACCTCCAAGGCTGAAAACTCGCCGTATTCTTCAAATCTGTTAAGCTCAACCAATGCAACAACAGAAACTCTCGCCTTATCCTTATCCCCTAGGATATTTTGATTCCATTCAAAATCCTCCCGCTTAAAATCACCAGGATTTTTGCAAACCAAAACGAATGGAACAACAGCTACATTTTTTGATACATTTACATCATCCAAAATAGTTGCAAACTGGCACGTATTTTTCTGAAATGCAGACAAATGCAGTGGACCGCGGCTTAAATCTCCATCGAAATCAATAAAATCGGGCATGAATGGATCAGTCTCATCATCGATGCTAGGGAGAAAGACCTTAATATTACAATTCTTTGTGATCGAATTTACAGCTGTTGCGAGTGCTCGATAAACTTCCCGGATTTCGCTTGCCACTCGTAAGCAATTTTCTGCATACTGAAATGCACTTAAATAGCTGAATGAAAAAGCCGGTAGATTATACGTAAAGCTCTGAATGTCTTCTTCATTTCGCTGAAACAATAATATATGGATGTATGCATGAAATCGAAACTACATATTTCGTTTGAATATGTAAATGCATGTAAGAATTCAAAACTGTGTATTTAGCTTTGATGTTGAGTAAAGGGTAAAAGTGTTAAAATTCACCAGAAAATAATCTTAAATAGACTTGAACCTTCTATTAAAATTGAACTAATTATGAACAAAAAAAGTCATCAAAGAATAAATATTTGGTCATTAAAACCTCGATCACAAGTAACTTACAAATTGATTTAAAATCCATCTTTTTAGAAGGCTATCCTATACATTTTGTATTACATGACCTAATAAGAAAAAATATAATCCGAAAATTTGAACAAACTACTCCCAATATACCTTTCCTGTGAAACTCATAATTGCATTACCGCGAGAATCAATTAGATTCTGCTCCACCATAGAAAGGGTCAATATAAAAAAATTTCAAAATGAATTATGTTAGCAAAAGGCTCTAATTGCTCTTTCTAGAGATGATCTAGATCTTTCGCCAGTGGAACAGATGGTGCACACATAAAGATTTTTTACAGGACACAAAACAGCAATTTTTTACTGAAGGGATATATTTTCCATCCATCAGCGTGTATTTTATAAGCTAACTCGATGATTAAATGCTAAAATAATGAGCAATGCATTTTTCAAAGGATACATACTGTAAATCGATTTAAATATGTTAGAAGCAACAGTATCAAAGAGTACTACTGCGTATTAAATGCTATTCGATAAACCTAACTTCTAAAGTAAAGAAAGCAAAAAACAATAAAACTGAGAGCTCTTTACGTTGACCTCGGAATTAAAATTTAAACTAAAGGTCTTGCACACTAAATTTTGTGTATATTTAATTGAAAAGAATAATTTTTCATGTATACTTTGATAACTGTGACCTTTCATTGAGATATAATTCCAGGGATAGGGTAGACAGCTAAAAATTTAGTTCGATTGCATCCCTTTAATATTTTAGTTTCATTGGAGAATTTTCACATTGTAATGCTATGTACTGCTCATTTTTAATCGTTTTCTCTATATATATTTTGAATAAAAACTCAGAAATAACCTATGGTTCTACTTTACACAAAAAAAACTTTGTAACTAGCAAAATAAAATGCAACTTTATTATCATTTGCTTTCATAATTGGTCAACATAAAAATTGAATTTCTTGTTAAAATTATTGAAATTTTTCAGTCAAATAACTCATTCAGTGTTGGGTATTCAGTACCAGGCCATATTACAAAGTTTGCAATGCTTATGCTTATAAATACAGCAAGCTTTGGGTACAACAAATTCATATGAATGATTTTTGATTTCAACCAATTAAATAAAATTTTAAATTTAAAAAAATAGAGCATTCTTCTCATTGTTCCCAAGACTTCCAGCTTTAGACTTTTGGACAGAACGGATTTCAAATGTGACAAAATAATTAGGTAGTACTGGTAGATTCGTTACATCCAAAGTTTTACTGTGGAAAGTATGATATTTTTAATGAGAAACTTACCTCTTCTGCATCTACAACAGGATTATTACTAGAAATATCATAGAGCAATAAAAAAGACAAAACTCGAATGTAAACAGCTGCATTATCCATCGCTTTCTGTGCAAAAGGTTCAACGGTATTCTGACCATTCTGATTGGTTAAAAGTTGCCCTTTCACCTTCAAAATGCCAAAACACTCCCCACCAATGGGGACAATCATAGGCAGGCACATACTATTCCTATTCTCATCTACATCATCTGCAGTTACAAGCTCTGGAATACTAAAAAATAGCTCATGTTCTTTTGTCTTGGGATGTATAAGAAATACCAACAAAATCTCAGCACCAATTTTTTGCATAAAAATCATGGAAAGGATTGAAATAAAAGAAGATATCGACTCCGATACAGTCGGTATAGTAATTTGTTGTCTGAAAGAATTATTGAATGTTTGCACATTAAGATGATCTTGGAACGCGTAGATTAGAGAAACAGAAGCGGACAGAGCAGGCTGAATTTCATCAATTAAGGCTTTATCCTAGAAAGGAAAAGATAAATAAGGGCAAAAAAATTTCGAAAAATTATTTCACCTAATTTTAAAATGAACCAGTATAAAATAAATTTTTCTAAATGTATTGAATATTTATTTTGAGTTATAAATTGCTAAGATTGGTTGTTTATAGAGCACATAGTGCCAATATCATAGATTGAAGTACACAATTAAACAGCAACATAAAATTATTCTAGAAATTTATTTCTGTGACTACATATTCAAATAATGGATAGTGTGCTGTATTTGGTAATAGTCTTATATACTATTACCAAATACAGCTAGGCATGATTAGTAATATCTTAACATCTGCAAGATTGCTAGGAGGTTTTATAGCAAATTTTTCCGTCAAAAAATTCTTTTGTAATTTTGCTAGCCAGCGTAGGAATTGAAAACCACTTATTTCTGTAGGAATCATATGTTCGAATCAAACATTGTGACTAAATTTTTATGTATTCATTCATTGATATTAGAACAAAAATATAAAGAAGATAAAAGATCCTGTGGAGTTCATGTTCTACAAATCAATGGTCTACTAAATGATATATTCTATAATTTGATAGCATTATAAACCATCAACTTCCCTTTGCTGATGAATAATGATATCTCTAATCCGATGTATTCGATAAACTGATAATTTTTGGTGCAACCGATGGTGTCAGTTTATGGAATATCAACTGTATTTTTGTGCCGTCAATTAGTTCTACCATCGATCCAACAACTGTGAATACAAATATTATACCCAGCATATACAATGCAAGAAAAACATAGTCTAAAGCATAGCACTAATAACAAGAAAAAACGTATATTGATTTTAAAATTATCTAACTCTAAATTTCTTTTGTCAGCATATAATAGCAGACTAATTAGATTAAAATATTAACTGTAAGTTCCATTTTCTGAAAAAAATTATAACTTTTTTATCAACTAAACATCCAAAAATGGAAAGTCTAAAGCATCCATTGAGTAGATGATAAATCAGTAACATTTATCGGACATGGTAATCTTGGTGCAATATTTATTTAGATATCAATCAAGCAAATGAAAAATGTAAGATGTTGAGCATAGATATTAAGATATTGTGTTGAGAAAGTAAAAGTATTATTTCTTACTGTCAATTTACCTCGAACGTAAAAATTCTTGGTGTAGCAATTTTATTAAAAATCTGCAAAATGGCTAAGGTATACCCACTGCTCTTGATTGAGTCGATCATCATACTGCGAACGGGAAAATTATAAGGCATACTTTCTGTATGAAATGAATCATCTTCATCATCCTTGCAAGATACACACAAAATTAGAACAGTTTCAATGGAAAAATCAAACAGTTCGAAGATACCTTATTCAGCATAAATTTTAATGAAGCCATTTAGGATAGATATAGCACTTTCTGATGAAGACTTTATAATGCGAAGAATGCATAACGAGGTAAAAAACAATACATACATTCCGATGAGAAAAATATACTCTTTGTAGCATCTTTCCACTAAAACACATACATTCATACATGAATCAATAAGTGATTCCGAAAATAAATGTCATAAATGATACTTTCTAGTAAACAAACATCTTATCACCTGATACATTTATATGTGCTTCCGAAGTGAAGAAATAGATTAGAAATATGACTAGTGGCGAATAATATATTATGAGAAAAAAATTGGTCAATTTCTATTAAACTTATTAGAAAATGTGATGAGAAATATACGTCAACTATAGTTGGGCAATAAGAACATAAACATGGATTGGTAATATGAGAGTATTCTGCCCTTTTTTAGAACAAGTTATCTAGAAATTCTCAAATACTTTGCCATAATGACATGACATTGAGATATTTGAAAATGATGATTATATCTTGTAATATCCTTAAAACGATTAGTAAATAGAAGTGAAGGAAACAAAATTACTCAATTAAATTAAGTCTGGCAGAAAAGAGAAAAGTATTAACACTCATATTGAGAGTTGATTTTGCATCATCAAAAAGCAAATATGGTACATTCTTTCACAATACGATAACTAAATAAATTTCAGAGACATTAAGATAAACCATTATTGGATAGTGATTGTTTAAGTAGATAAGGTCATTCCCTAGTTCCAGGGTCTGGATTACCGCTTTTAACAACGCAAAAATATGAATAGAATATTACCTTGTTCAGTAAAAGCACAGAATCTTCATCCTTTCCATCAAATAAAGCTTGAGCGAATGATCTGATGATCTCTTCCTCATAAAGCACATATTCAATCTTACAACCGTTTCGATCGTATGTCCATAATCTGCATTTTTCAGATTCCACCTGCCGATTCTCGAAAAAATATATGAGGCATCCTTCGCACTGAACAGTCTCACGCACCAATCTTAAAGCACTTTCAAATATCGTGAAGGCACACGGGTTCTCATTGAGATTTTGTGGCAAAGAAAAGGTCAAAAACTCAAGATTTAATTGCTGATAATTAACCACTCTCTGAAAATCCCGCAACTCATTTAAAAGTTTCACATTGACTCGATTTTGTTCTGCTCTTGTATCTCGTTCAAAATGAATTATCTCTCGTAACTCTGCGGAATTTCGCACCAATACATCAGTAATTTTTCGATGATCATCATTATCTTCATTGATCATCAGAGTTGATTTGCTCATTTTTCAGATGTGTCTCAACATCAACGACTCGCAACGACAATGAAGTTGCCAACGGTCATCAATTTCGACATGACAATAGAAGTCACGGTCATTTAAATAATAGTGAATTTTAAGACAAGATTCAGAAAATTAACCAATAGAAACCCTGAACCTTATTTTCGCCTTACGATTCAAAACTTGCGAGATTCTGCAAAGCAGTCATCGCATAAAAAAGGCCAGTCCTTAAGTGAACAATGGCCATAAGTTTTGAGCACCTGCAGCCTTATTCATAGAAGTGGTGCTTTGGAGTTTCATCCTCAGCAGATTTGGATTGCCAGCAAGCATTGTGGATCCTCTGTTCTCAACATAGTCATCATGCGCCAATCATCAAATTCTAATGCCTACCTTGCTATCGAACCAACATATTCAAGCTGCAACCACAATGTACTTCCCTGCCAGTGCCAAACTGATATGTTACCAGAGTTCCTATAACTGCACCAATGAACTTGGTAATACTAGTTGCCATGCACAAAAGGTACTTGCTGCCCACCGTGGCCAGACCTCCTCCATACCTAGGTTTGTTGCAATTACTATCCCAGTCACTACTCCTGCCCTGTTGAGTATTTCTAGTCCCTTAACCTTGCTGTCAATTACATTAGTACCACCAACCACATGCTTGGTCTTGTAATACAAACAGGCATTTAGACATAAATTATACAGTATATATTACTGTGTTGCTAGAAATGAACTCTAGCAACGCAAGACAGACAATCATTCAATTACATGATGGACCAGTAGTAATTATGCTGTGGCACTATTCCATTTGCTAAAGTGAGAACATGATGTCAGCAGTCAGAACTCTTAAACTGAGAACAGAAACAATGATGCAGCTAACATAATTATAGGATTAACCGTTAACCGGTTAATTCCTAACAGCTCTCACCACATAATGAGCTTCTCAAAAATAACTTTCATCAACATATGCTGCTGGCATATCAAAGTCTCAACAGGAAAAAGTACAATCCACTACCCATTAAAACACTTTCTTTTCAAAAAAAGTAGATTTCCTAATATACTTTACATACTGCATTAGGCTTGATATAGAATTTTCAGTAGTACATGCAGCTCAAGTTTTATGATTTATCCAGCCACAAGATTTTAAGGTTACTTTTCAAGCAATATCTTCAATATTTATAAATGTATACATTATTTATGTAATGCAGGTTGAAAATCTATGAAGTCAAATTAAAATCTTAATCAGTTGTTGAACTGAAGAATTCAATGGTAACAACGTAATTAGACATATATTCATGGGCTGTCAAATTCTTCACAATAAGTACATTTTTATTGGTCTACATATATGCAAAAGCAAAAAAAAGGAACAACAACCAAAAAGAGACCATCTTGAGAGCCATTTTTGCTCACTAAATAGAGAACAATAACTGGGCTGCAACTTTCTTAACAAAAAAAGTAGTTTAACTTTTAGCTGAAATTTTTCGTTCTTTTTAATTTAGAAAGTTCATCTTTAACATCAGTTAAAAATGTGCAGCAAGCAAGACATAGCAAGAAGCACTTTGAATGGCATTTAGCGGCATTTACTGTTAAAGAGGATTTGACAAATGAGATAAAGCAAGCTAAAAATACTGAGGTTTTCTAAACAGTTGCATGCAGTTGCCTGCTTTTGCTGGCAATCTTTGAAGTAAAATAGTGCTTATTTTTGAAGGGGGCATGATTGAGGCAGTCTATGATGTTTTGTACAAAGATACCATTGCTGATATAAAGTGTATTAGAGAAAAATAGATCATTGCAACTATCAAGCCATGTAGTCATTAGACAGAACATTGTATGATTTTTTGAAATCTAAATATAACCGTGAATGTGATTACATGCCTTTGGTCATACTTGTTTATAACATGTTGTAATACTATTATTGCATTAAAAAAATTTTATATTTTTACAGATTTCTGAAATGCACCAAAATAGAAAAATTTAATAAATTTGAAATAGTGGATACTAACCTCAACAGAACAATAGTAGGTGGACAATAAAAGGACTTGTAGCATCATAGTTGTCTAGCTTCTTGGTAAAGGGCCCCCTTGGAAATTTATTTTGGCTTTGTTTTATTAATTTTTGTGGTTATACTTCAGGCATACATATTTGCTGGGTAAAAATTCCTGTAACATGCAGTTTTCTTTGAAAGCTAGTATTCAATTTGATGGGGGGGCTTATAAAATTATGATGCAGTTTCGACATGACTTATTGCATATCAGTTTAGAAGGTACAGCTAGAAGGAAGATTATCAAACAGTATGGACAACTTAAAATTAAATATAGCCATGTTCATAACTTGAATTGACCTTGGCAAGTGCCACATGTCATACCGGCATATTTTCCAATAGTATTGCTCTATTCGGTAAAAGTTCCCTCTACTTTTTGGTCCTTTTCCAGTAAGAAATTTGTGTGCCTCTTAGGGATATTGCTGGTGGCTTCTATAAGAGTTCTAAGTCAAGTTGAAGAGTTTCAACGAGAATGACTGCAGCAGCTCACAGGCGGTGAAAGGAAAGAAATCCGAGGTACTATTTTATATGGCTGTGACCAGAGACCAATAAAGGCTCAATAAAATACTGGACCAATAAAATTTTTATGTTGGCGGGTAATTAGTCCCTTGTTATCGTGCATATGAAAGGTTTGTGCGGCAATAAAACGTAACGAGTTGCCATTACACTTACGTTTCTCAAAATTTATAATTTTTGTGTAAGGCAGGAAATTCTAGAGTTTGCCGACCTCTTCTCTAGTAGCACAATAAGACTTACGAATGATATACATGAAGTCTAGAAGAAAAAATCGCGAAGCACCAACGAATAAGCTTATTGATGCTTACGAGAAAGATTCACCAAAAGATATAGAATCTTTTATCCTCAGCTGCGCTACTGGATATCTGTGCGGGAAGCATTTTTCTATTACGAACTCGAAGAGCCTGTCGATTACTACTGTAGCTCATTACAGCTCCATTGTTTTATTCCTATTTGCTTTCTTTTTTTCAATCCGAACCGTTTATTTAAAACTTCGTACGGATTGGATGAAGCTCGTCAACTTCTTAGGACTCAATGAATCTAGTGATTGTACTAAAAATTATACTGCGAGTAATAGTGACGAATCGAAGTCTGCAACGAATGATGTTCACCGTTCAACTATTGACATTGCTTCTTCAGATAAAAGTACTTGTGGTGCCGAAAGATTCGAGGATGCTTTCACTAGGGTGTTAACTACTCTGCAGTCCACAAACGTGAATCAGATTTTTCTGCGGCGTGATGATGTGGCCTCTCTTGTATCCAAACTCGTCGAGTCTGGCGTCTGTACTTCTTCAAACCGACTTCAACGTAGATTGACCATCATGGATTTCGACCCTGCTAACATAAAATGCAGAACCAGTATGTTCATTGATCAACAGAATACTTCGCGGAGATGGTCGTTTCTCAGCGATGAATGCGAAAGCATAAACACGGAAAACAATGAAGAAGATCTTGAGATAGACATTGAAACAGATTTAATGTCCAGTTCAACCAATGATAATCCGTACCGTACAATCTCAGGCAATGTTCACTCAAGTAAGAAGGAGTGGAGGAGTGTCAGTGAAAATTCATTAATGGAGAAACTATTCTCTAGTTTTCGACGTAGTAGCACGAGTGGTTTGGAACTCGAAAAAGATGTAAACCTCAGCGAAAGAAGGAAAGTTTGTTTAGCCTAAGGCAAAATTGCACCAAAACAATTTTTGGCTTACCATTGTGTTGATATACTTTTACGATTCGATGTTTTGTGGTAATTAGAAGTGTTATCGAAGAAGTTATTATCTTAAAATGATATTATATGTAATTACATCTTTATTTCTTTCGTTTCCTTCCACAATAAATGATTTTGAGTTTTATTTGGCTACATTTTTATTTTTGTCATTTCATATTATTATGTTTTGATGAACAGTCTACTCATTATACTTGGTAATATTGTAAAGATTTCAATGATTTTCAGCATATAAACAATTTAATGCTAAATGTAAGCAATCATAAATTACATTTCTAAGATAAATGCACCATAAATATACTTTTATAACATGCAACAATTGCATAATATACTCTTTTAACTAATAGATTGATTCATTTATGAAATCCAGCAATGATTCTCGAATATTTTTAAAAGTTAAAAAAAATTGATTTCTCTTCGTTATAATGATTTATTAGAGGGCTCAGGAAATTGACTTGCATGGGGTGAACTGACTGGGTATATTTTTTTAATTTTGACAACAGGGAGGGTGAAGCCCATCCGAACAGCGAGTAAGCAGCTCACATTGTGGGTCCTTATTTTATTGATACGTAGGCATTTTTTTGGCTTGTCGGTGAATATTTTTAGATACTAAGGTAAATGGAACTTAAATCTTAAAAATTTACTTTGTAGCATGAAAGTAATACATATTTCAATATTTGTTACTTACCTAAAAATCTGCTGAATTGGCATAATACAACTTGTTTTTTCATAAAATGTTGTGAAAAGCAAATTCATAAATCTGAAGTTTGCTGAATGTACGTATATGCTGAGATATATCCATGAATCATAATGATTCACATACTTTACATCAAAGTATTGTATCGAATAATACCAACATGACAATATTTCAGTAATTTTGAAATAAAGTATTCTCTTTTATACCGAATCCATCCATTTGCATATAACTTTTACATTAAGGTTTTGGCACATTAGAACTCCATATTTTATTATAAAGAGTTCGATGCGGTTTTATTAATGATGAGGGGTATTTCCATTTTAATGGACTCTTCATTTCTATTTTCAACAGTCGATAAATCTTTTTAAAGGCATACTTCAAGTATTGCCCAAAATATAAATTACTTCTTCATTCAATATTATACTGGATGAAATGAGTTTTTCTGTTGTAAATCAATACTGGTTTAGTGTAATTAACATGTTTTCCGACTATCAAATATTATTGTATCATTATCACAAATGTTGTAATTTTAGATTTCAAAGAAAATTACACTAGATATCTATTAAACTCTTTTTAAATTAAACTATTGACTTTTGGTTTGCTAAGCACTAGTGCAGTTATTAACCTAAACCCATTCAAAGTGCTGTACTTTCTTTGTTCAGCATGTTTCGTAAATAGGCATGAAAAATTGTTATGCTCATTAGCTATTTTAATTTTTGCTCAACTGTATTAGAAAGAATGATTATTTCGAAGTCAGGTAAGTTTCGTGGATCAGAATACTGTAAGATTAAATTAAATTTGCAATATCTACTTCTGGAGTTTTTATTGTTCAATTTAATGTTAAATGCAGGAATTTCGTTATGATGGGCTGGATCTATAATAGGATACCGTGGAGTGTATATCCGTACAGGAAGGGGGGGGGGTGTGTGTGTAAATATGTTCGTCTAGCATTGCCGGTAGTGTTTGGCTCCATTAAATCCACAGTGAATTCTTTTTGATTGCTAGTTTTTCATCCATAAATACGAAAAATCTGATATCCATTTTTTTTGCTTTTTTGCTGAATGTGTAAAACCGTCCAGGGCGTATCAATTAATGCCTTTTTAACCTGTTGGATATTATTCTGAAAATTGATCTTTTTGCAAAATAAGTTCATTATCAACTGAAAAGTCTCCAAGGTGTAATGTCAACTTTAATAGCACGCACGATGTTCTACTCAACATATTGAATAAACTACTAAAATAATAGGAACAATTTTTATTGGGTCAGTGTGCTAGAGTAAATGACAGGAAACTACCTGTACCGGTACCTTATCGAGTACGTGAGATGTAGTGTAATGTCGGAAAATTTTTCACAGTGTTTTGAATGTGCATTCACTCCACCTTGGAATTTACCACATATGTTGAGAAAGGTATGCATACTGATAATCTGAATTATTATTTGACTTCATCATTCTTGTATACAATGTCATTCTATCAAAAAATAAATTGCCCGTGAAAGTTTGAAGTGAAGAGAATAAAAATGATGTATTTCGATTAACCAGAGAAATATGAAAGTTATAACTTGTTCGGAATCGTTATGTATAATAAATAATAGCATATAAATTGATTGCTATTTTCTACACTAGTTTTTTTTGCTCCGCAGCTTTGATATAATAATGAGGTTTTAGTTGCCAAAAGACACCTCAGAGTTGTCAACCCAAATAATTTAGGTTGACAACTCTTGAAACTGGATGTTGAAGTATAGAAAAAAACAATTTAACTAGTGTTTACATTCAATAAAGATGTTCAATTTATATGTTGCATGATAAACATCTATGCATATATTATTCAAGTACTCTACTCTTGCTTTTTAGACTTCTCAACATTCTAAAAAATGTTGCAAGTTTGTTACATGACAAACTATCTAACAAAGTACTATCAATAGTTGCCACCAGCATGAACCGATGTTCAGAATGAAAGAAACTTGCTAGATGAACAGTCTTTGAACAATAGAAAATAGCTTTATTTCCGTTTGTTGAGGACTCCACTTACTTAAATTGGTCCTGCTTGTTTTATTAGTAAACCAGTAAAAGAATTATGATTACAGCATGAATGACTCATTTGCCAAGATTTTGATGATAATGTTTTCAATATGAAATATCATGAATACTTTTAGAATGCAATAAGCAACAAAAAATCAGGGATAACTATTGCATAACAGCAAGTTATATGCAATGTGTTATGAAGACTTAAATAGTGTACTGGCATAAATTCATGCAAACAGCCCAAACAAGCCACAAAAAAATTGCTTGCAATAAATTTAAAAGTTGAAGTTGAATAATTTATGGCACTTGATCTAAAATGGAAAAAACAAGTTAAAAAAGTTGAAGGACAATTAACTTTCATCAACATGGGGCCTGCTGTATTTTACCATTACACACCAAAAACATATTTACATATTCTACAAAAAATGCCTTTAATCACTTGCAGGTAAAGTTGCATCATCTTGAAATGAGCAGAAGTATTACTTCAACTGAAAAAGTTTTTAAAATGCATGCTTGATTGCAGTTTTACTACTATTTCAAAATATTTTGACCTACAAAATTAATATTCCATCAGTTATATTTATTTGCTGTTCTTTGAATAGCAATAGCATTCATTGATAGAGATGTAAGATTGATGAAGAGCAACTTTTTCATTGGTCTTGCATTCAGGTAAATAAAGTGTGCACACTGATTTAAAAAAATTCCATAATTTAAGGTATAAATATCAGAATTGCTTACTAAAGAATCTGCATTAATGATATTTTTAGAAATGCACTGAAAAACCATAATACTTTCAGAATTTTTTCAACTGTATAATACGTGCAACAATGCTGTCAGGAAAGAAATCTATGGCACCTACATTAGTTCAATATTAAATGCTTATATGAGGAAAGTATTCTTCCAGTATCATAATTCACACTTTGTTGGTAATCATAATTTAAATTTAACTTAGACATAACTTGCTGAAGGTATTTCTAGCAGTGGCATTTTTTGCAGTGAAAGTCCTTTTTATGTTTTATCTAATTAAAAGTACACAAATATGCAAAATATTTACCTAGTACTCTTTTTAATGTTCAAACATGATATCACCCAGCACATTTTGTCTCCATTTTAAATCTTAGATTCATGTCAGCACCATTTTAAATTGTAGCTAAATTTGATGGCAGTAACGTTTTAATACATGAAATAAAGCTAACAAGTTCAAACTGGAAGTGTAAAAGAAAAATACATTGTAATTTTATTTTAAGTTTAAAGTGTTTGAAGTATTGGTAAATTCAAGAAAATGACTTTCCTAAAACTCATGTTGGTTTTATTTGCATCATTATTTTGTCACTATTTTTTAACAGCTCAGTTATAGTTCTTTCAACAAAACTAAGCATTTAAAATTTTAGGCATTTAATGGTAAATTATCGATATACCTGGATTTCAGTAAGTCAAGTAGAACTTCATATATTTATTCATTCATTTCCCTCAAACTCTAGTCTTGGTTCTAGATTTTACCTCATTTGAGATGTTAGACAACCAACCCACAGGTTTATACCATGGAAAATTTAGAACTAACTGCCAATTACATTTTCTGGGTTAAAGTGACTTAAGAATGCATACAGTACTTACTTTTTTCATAAGATATTTGATAAATATCTTGACTCTTTAAAAATAATAGTTGCGAAGGGGTTTGTGTGCAAGTTTTAATGTCCTCAATTAACAGTACCCAATGACACTCTTACAACTTTTACTCAAATTTTTAATTCAAGAAAATTGTATCAAATAAATTTTCTCAATGAGATTGTGAACAAAAATTACATAAATGCATAATTTCAATTATTTCAATTAGCAATTGTATCATCTCAGCAGAACTAGTTTTTTTTCTCTCTGCAACTTTACCAGTTCAAACACTTTTTAAAGTAAAACATTCAACATACTGTAATTTTAGTATTTTAAGTAGTATAACTAATTTATTCAATGTGTTGTTACATATCTCCTTTATCATAATAGTTTAAATTTAGTGCTTTAAATGAAGTTGGTGAACTTTAAGCACTTTTCTATCCTATACTAATCATTCTCTGTCAGACTTTTTGGCGTTTTTAAAGTGCTCTTATTGTCATGATTTCTCTGTTACTGCTCCAATTCCTATTCCAAATGTGGCTTGCAACCTGTGACCCGCGACCCATTCATGTGATCCATATCCATCTATGTTTTTCTTTACAACTCTCCGGTTCCAACTTAACAGTTCTTGTGATTCTTCTGGTTCTTACAGAAAATTTGAAGAGGTTGTGCAATTGCAATTTTGTAATTACATATTCCCAAACTCTGTTCTAATGATTTCAAATTCACTCTACACTTTTTCTCTACTTTTCCCAGAAGAAGTACGCTTTCCTAAGCCGCACGTTCCCATAGCGTGTGTTTAATAATTGTCTACAATCATTAATATCCCATTATTTTTCTATCTCATCTTTTCTTTTGTGTTGCCTTGCACTGTGATTATTACCACAGCATATTGTTTATCTTTTACCTTCACTTTCCCTTCTTTTAACACTTACATCTTATTACTTTAAAGTCTCTGGTTTAAATGCAATTATTCTAGCATTTATTTGTGGCTGGCTTATTTATGAACATTACAGCAAAAAATGGTCATATAGTTTGTTGTCAGGATCTAATATGTTGCTGCGCAATTTGCTATTGAATCGTGATTATCTTGTAAAATGTTGACTCGTGTACAATTCTTTCAAAGAATTGTGCTCATTATATCTTTTGTGATGTGTTGCAAGATTCATTCTTGGCAACACATGAAGTAGGTTCTAATATACTAAATTAAGTGTGCATCTCTCTTGTGTTTTTGGTTTACCTTGTGTTGCTGATTATATACGTGAGATTTGGGAATTGGATCCTTACATTTGTTTTGTTGAGTTCATTTTTTTTTTGGAGACCAATGTTTTCAATGTCAAATAGTTCTCACTGTTTTGAACATACATAAATTTTGAAACTGATTTGAACTAGTACTAAAGTAACTGCAAAGTTGCAAACCAGTTGATAATTTTTTTTAACATTTTTGAGCTTGACATAAGTGGTTTTGAAATTATATCAGTAATTAAAAGAACTTTCTTTATTTGAGAAATGAAATGAATATTCTTATAAAGAGTATAAAAAGTTGGAGCTCATGCAGTATGAGCAAGTTCAAAAAAATTCAAAATTTTATGTGAACTTTGAACTTTACTCATTTCCTACAGGATTACTCACTGCTGGACATGATGTTAATGTGAGAAAATGAGATTAAATTAAGTTAGGATTCTAATATGTAATGATATGAATGTGCATATGAGTCATCTTTCATACATGTAAATAGTATAGAAAATTCCATCTTTATGATGGCTCATGATATATATATATATATTGTTTTTAGTTTTTATAAAATATATCTCACTTTTTAACAGTTCTTCTGTGTTCATTTTGAATTTATCATTTGTGGTGCTATGTAGATGTAACACCCATGTTCTGAGGAACTTCTTCAACATGGTGATATTTGTAGGATTCTCAGATACGGTTAGCAGCCTAAATAAATGGTGTATTAGCTTAAGCCATTTTTTCATGATTCTTCTGTTGAATGGTACACGTTAGCTTTTTGTTCATTAGAAACAAAGTGACATGTGATTTTTTCATTTATCCAGGGTTAACTACATGTTATAATAGATTGACTGTTATGATGGCCTGTTGTAAAAATATGCACTAAAATCAAAACTGAAGTTTCAGCTTTTATACAAAATTCATGCCCATAGCTCAAAAATAGTTGTTGGCTCTACGTAAAAAACTGCATTATTTGAGTTTTACTTGTCATATTTTTTGTGTGTCAACTGAGAGACTGCTAATATGCATCATGTGTAAATTGAAACAATGTCAACTGTGCTATAACTGTTGATATTTTATTACCTTGCTATATCTATTTGTTGGTAGATATAGAATATCAAGATATTTTGAGACAAAAAAGTAGGTCAATTTATTCTCTTTATACCAATGAGGCTGGTAGCGTAGTTGTAAATGAATAGTCATACAAACATTAAATGCCCATGCAGAGAAAAACTAGAGATAGAAAATTTTGAAAAGAAAGTAAAATTTATGTGTCTCAATACTAATTATTGTGCTAGTACGGTATTATCATTTAGTAATAGGCAAAAAACTCTGCTTATTGTGCCTAAATTAAGTTTATATTGCCTTTTACTTACTAGGCCATATATTTGTTATGCATTTACCTGTTTCACACCATATGCATGGTTAATAGGACATTCTGACTATTGCAACCAGATGATTTTCTTAAAATTTTCTGTGCAGCATTTTTTCCCCCAGTCATCATGCATCATATTTTTTTATTTTGGTGGTCAAAGCATGTTTTGAATATGCTACAAAAGAACTGTCCTGAAGTGGACACAATAAACAGTAGCTAGTGTAGCACAAGAATTATTTTATGCAGTGTCTTACAGCCTGAGATATAATAGTAAATTCATTTTGAATAAATCCATTTAATTTTTTTAACGAAATGATTACAATTGTGTGCAGTACAAAACGAGAAAGATTCTGTATTTATCATCATGTTTCTAAATGAATATGTACTAAACAAGTCGAAACGGATTCTTCCCCACAAGAAATTTTTTTGGATAGGTTTTCTCAGCCTCAAGATTTGCGATTATGCTCCATTTTCCACATAACCATACATATTAAAATTATAACTTTCAACGCAATTGCTTTTTCAAATTTCAACGCCTTGATTTTTCGACAGCACAGCTCAATTTCTCTGATTAAAGAATTACGGATGGACCAGTTTCGAATATTACTCGTGAGCAATTGAAAGTACTGCCAGTTGATCATACAACTTCAGACCGACCATCAAGTGGAACTTGGCGTTCAAGATTTAAGCACTTATTTCGAAATAACTCGATATTCAAAAATACGATTTGCTTCAAGACAAATTGATAGTACCTAAAGCTGTTGAAATCAACTATCAAAATTGTAAAGTGGGAAAGTAAGACTTTTGGTCTTGAGTCAACTTAAAATACTTTGGCCATTTCAATATGAAATATGACCCCACTCTAATGCTGTTTTATAATAGTTGAGTATCGATTCAATATCTGCACTCAGCATTTTTTTCGCTCTAACAGATAAAATGCATATAATTTACAAAAAAGCAATTACAACTATAAAAACGATGCACATAAGGGCATAATATTTATTATAGCGTCAGCAAAACTAGTATATGCCATACAATAACATCTTTTTCTAAAAAAACCTCTTCCATAAATTAATAACAGCTGTCACAGTAGAGTACAATATACAATGATTTCATCTTCTTATGAATTACATCAGCACGCCTCCAGGCCAGTTTGATACGAATCTGAGATGCAACATACATTTTGCTTTGAGCCGAAGGTGGTTAATTTTTGAACACATCGAAAAATAAAGCGTAACAATCGAACGCAGCAGCTATTCGATCGACGTCGGTCGGATTTGGACGGCATCGCTTCGTATCCGGCTCCAATACTCGGTTCACTTGCTTTGTTCTGCAAAAAATGAAACTCGAAAGTTTGAATATGCCAATCTGAAACATGCAGCAATTTAAAATTGTTTTATAATTGCACCAAATAAAAAATAGAGGCAAGCCAGTTATCGAGTTAAAATGGCTTAAATAAGCTGATTTCAAGACACAAGCATATATATATATAAATTACTTCCCAGAATATTTTCAGCAGAACTAGAATATCTATGCTATTGATTTTCTATTGGCGTAAACAATACAACTCATTGTGGCATGATCTTGTTTTTAAAATTTTTAATAACGCGCAGATCTCCTTGCCACTTAAGAAGTGGATTAAAACTACTTTTTAGATTTCTGTGCAAAGCAGCTTTTTTCAGGCTTACCCTTCTTCCTGGATCATTCGTCCAACATTGGGATACTTTCACGAATCATCGCAAAAAATACCAAATAACTTGCACTCTTTACAGGGACTAAGAGTAATTATCAATAACGCAAAATCTGCTGCATGTGCTTTACTAAACGGATTACTTATCAGCTCATAAAGTTTCAATGAGTTGATAATGTAGAACTCTTTCATAAATCGATTTTTTCAAAAAAATTGGATTAATATTATCATGCAACATGTGTTCATTAAAATATTTCTTACCTTGATTTCAATATATAACGGTCTCATAGATCGAAGTAGGATGGTTTTATTTGACAAGCGGCGGTCACGGGAATCTTCAAACTTTTTAAATTTTGCATAAGGATTCTCGTCATCTTGCCTCTTTCTGAAAGCTCGATTTTGATCGCAACGCACTGTTTCATAACTGGCGGGATAATCGCATAAGCTTTCTTCGTCGGCCGAAGAGAAACCTTCAATGTCCGTTTCCATTTGCATTGATCCTACGAGGTAGAGAAAAATACCATTCGTACGGTTAAATTAACTAGTATATATGGCAGCTTTGAATGGGCGAAGCGAAAAAGAAGGCGAATCAGAAAAAAAAGTTAGAGCTGTATTCTATGTTCACTATAGAATCGATTGGCACTTATGCATTATACAGAACTATCATGCGGGCACAACACAAGTAGATGAGAACACCCACTAAACTAAAATCTCTAAGAGATTGAGATGCTGCAAAGTTGAATATTCTTCTCCGTGTCAACTATCGCATGAGATAGCTAGAATTCATTGCCAACCCACCTTCGCTATCTGATCGCAGAAGTTCAATAGTCATTTTATCATCCTCTTCACAGGCTACCCACTTCATGATAGGCGAGGATAGATTAGAGCAGCAAGACATTGCCTATTGCTGATGTTTTTTCTCGTTTGTTAATAATATTACCGTGATGATGAAAACAAGTCTGCTGGAAAGCGTGCAAAATTTGAGGCACGGGTGCCGTTGATACAAATGACACCGTACTTTTGAGGAGATGCAACGGCGAGGGTAGAGTTCACTGGATTCTATAAGAAATATAGGGACAGTCCAGTTTACCTGCCTTAAGAGCATTAGCATTTTAGCCGTTGATTGCGATAACTGGTACTAGCACAATTCAGGATTTTACAGATCACACTGAATTAATTCGAACCAAAAATTAATGGATCATTCAAGTTCGCTATGAATCGTTTTTCCTCTGACCCCAGGATTTTGTCACGAACGAGAGGCAATACTTAATTTTTTCATTTAACTGTAGAGAATAGTTTTTTATTTATAGTTCCATATATAATTATGACCTTCCATTTGAGATACAGTTCCAGGGATATGATATCATTTTGTGGAAGACTCGGATGATTACAAGTAACTTATGCTGGAAATTAAATATTACAAGTCACACATAGGTAAGGTACCCAACTAAAATTGATAGATACTGCAGAAAAAAATTACTTGAATTGCAAATCAGGTAAACAAAGTGAAAAGATGGAAAATTGTCAGGAAATCCAATACTAAATGGAAGTGAATAGAAAACGGATAAATTATATGCAATGCATTCATAAATGATGCATGTATTTCTTGGTGGCACATATGAAGATCATAAATTTTATTGTTTGGTGGATTCAAATTAAAATTTTTAGTATTTTAAAAAGTTTAACGTTGTCTAGCGTAAACTACTATATATTCATAGATTGTAGACATGCTTTAAAGAAAGCATTGCATCCATGAACTATTTTTATGTGGAATGCTCCTTCAAAAAAAGTTGATTGATGCAACTATTCTGAAAAAAATTTGTAGCAGCATTGGATACAATCAATGCATGCTTTGTAGTTGAAAATTCATATTTGTACTAAATGCAATTGGCATGGTAAAACATGACTTGAAACCAGTTAAATCACTTCAAAAAATTATGATATTTTTATTATAAATTTGCGAACTGTGAAGATTCGAAATTTCAATGGACATACTCTAACAAACCAATGAGAGAAAAGAATCAAAGCACTGAGTGAGTAGAAGAGAACAAGTATATGTATATGTGTGCGTGTGTGTTT
>JAULBW010003394.1:0-22372 GCA_032358265.1 Vaucheria bursata | reverse complement strand
CGCCTGCGGATGGCGACCTCCGACCAGCCGCGCAGCCGCACCACGGTCGCGTCGCGGTCCGATGTGGGGTCGCGGTGGCCCAGCGCGGGCGACGTGGTGGCCACGACGACGCGGTGGCCGCGTCGGGCGAGTGCGCCGGCGAGCGCGGCCACGTGCTGCTCGGTGCCGCCGACGGAGGGTGCGTAGACGTCGGTGGCGAGGAGGACCCGCACCTCAGGCCCCGGCGAGCGCGGCGCGCGGCGGGCGGCCATCGAGCACCTGCTGGTACAGCTCACGGGTGGACTCGGCGACCACGTCGCCGGCGGCGTGCTCGCGAGCCCAGCGCCGGCCGGCGCGGCCGGTGGCC
The DNA here is from genome assembly GCA_032358265.1 of Vaucheria bursata. Classification (NCBI taxonomy): domain Eukaryota; class Xanthophyceae; order Vaucheriales; family Vaucheriaceae; genus Vaucheria; species Vaucheria bursata. The sequence goes on along the minus strand of JAULBW010003394.1, from coordinate 22,026 downwards.
TCGAGCCGGCCGTCGTCAGCGAGCACGGCCCGCAGCCGCGGCCCGGCGCGCTCGGGAGCGTCGGGGAGGGCGATCACGGGCGCGCTGGAGCCGAACGTGGCCGCCACCTCCTCGGAGGTGATGCACGGGACCCCGAGCGCCATGGCCTCCAGGAGGGCCATCGCCAGCCCCTCCCACCGCGACAGGAGGAGGAACGCCCGGGCGCCGCGGAGCGCGGCCTCCTTGGCGGCGCCCGCCACCGGTGGGGCGAGCACCAGGTTCGGGGGTGCGCTGCGCCGCAGCGCGTCGAGCAGCTCGGGCTCGTTGCCGCACGGCCGTCCGTGGACGGTGAAGCGGACCTCGGGCGTGACCGCGGCGAGGTCGGCGGTGCGGTCGAGTCCCTTGTGGCGGACGTCCCAGCGAGCCAGGGTGACGACCTCGGCCGGCCGGGCCAGGCTCGTCGGCGGCGGGGTCCAGGGCGCGGAGGCCAGCAGCTCGGGATCGGCCACGTTCGGGACGACTCGCACCACCGGGAGGTCGCTCGACCACCGGTAGGCCTCGTTGCGCTCCTGCCAGGTGAGGGCCACCACGCCATCGGCCCCGGCCACGAGGCGTCGGTCGATGAGCCGCGACCAGATCTCCTTGCGGTGCGGGTAGCGGGCCAGGTTGGCCGGCGCGGTGGCGCCGTGGAGCGAGACGACGTAGGGCGTGTGCCGCAGCCGGGGGGCGAGCACGAGGTGCGGCGGGCGGAACAGCTCGTGGAGGTGGACGAGGTCAGCTGGCGCGGTCGCCGCTCGCCGTCGCACCTCGCGAGCCAGGCCACGGGCCGTACCGGACGCCGGTCCACGACGCGGGTCGTCGGCCGAGCCGTGCAGCACCTCCACCTCCATCCCCGCCGCCCGCTGGGCCGTCGCCAGCTGGTGGATCGACTGCACCACCCCGTTCACCGGCCCCGACCGGGGCGAGGCGTACACGTGCCAGATCCGCATCCTGGTGGCTCCTGGTGCGAGAGGTGAGGTGGGGGCGGGCGACGATGCACCCGACGAGCTGGCCGACCGCCCAGGCGAAGGCGGCGCCCGTGGCGCCGAGGGGCCCGGCGAGGAGGGCGGCGCCGCCGACGGCCACCAGGGCGATGGCGCCGTTGACGGCGGCGGCGCCGCGGAACGCCCGGTGGACGCGGAGGTGGGCCACGGCGAGGTTGGCGACCGCATCGGCGAGCAGCCCGACCGCGAGCAGGCGCAGGGCGGTGACCCCGGCGTCCACGTAGGCCGGACCGATGAAGCCCAAGATCGCGGGCGCTCCCACGATCAGCACGCTGGCGGCGACCGCGACCACGGGCAGCACCTGCCGCCGGGTGGTGGTGGCGGCGTCCCCGGCGCCTGTGCGGTCGGCGCTGCCAGCGGCGAACAGGCCGGTGGCCACGGCTGCCGAGAGCAGCCCGACGGTGGCCGCCACCTGCCAGGCCGCGCCGAAGGCCGCGGCCTGGATCGGGCGGCCGAGCACGGCGAGCACGAGGGGCAGGAGCATCGGTGGGGTCTGGCCCAGCACGTTGATCACGTGGTGGGTGCGGACCGCCCGACGGGCGAGGGGGGCGGCGGCGATCGCGATGGTCCGCCACCGGAACCGGACGTCGTGGGTCGCGACGAGGGCCCCGATCGTGACCAGCGCTCCGAGCGCTAGGGCCGCGGACCAGCCGAGCACCAGCGCGCTCGCGCTGCGCGAACCGAGCGCCACGGCCGCGCCGAGCCACGCGAGGCGAGCGACGCCGGAGGTGCCGGCGCGCACGAGCGCGGCGCCGGGGCGGCCGACGGCGACGGCCAGGTGGTCGACCACGACGCCCGCCGACAACGCCGCGGCGCCGACCACGATGGCGAGCGACACGAAGGGATCGTCGGCGGTGGCCGAGATCCCGCCGCCGACGAGGCGGAGGCCGATGGCCACCACGAGCCCGGCGAGGGCGCCGGCGGCGAGTGCGGTGGCGACGGCCGCCCCACCGAGCAGCGGTCGCTCGGGGCGGCGAGCGGACGGCAGCAGCCCGACCAGCAGCGACCCGAGGCCCAGGTTGGCGATCAGCCCGGCCCAGGTGAGCGCGGCCACGAGGGCCAGCGCCTCGCCCACCTGGCCCGCCGGGTGCGTCCGGGCGGCCACCAGCCAGGCCAGCGCGCCCAGCGCGCCGGAGCAGACCTGGGCCGCGAAGAGCGCGCGGCCGGTGCGCCAGACGCCGGGGGCGGGTCGGTTCGCGGGGCGGTGGTCGGTGGCGGCCATGGCGAGCTGGGGTCGTCGCCCAGTGGACCACGACCGTCTGGCTGGCACGTGTGCCGAGGTTGAACCGCTCCGGTCGGCTGGGTGAACGCCAGGTGCGGGGTGCCGGTGCTGCCCCTCCGGCGGTCAGCCGACCAGCTCGTCGACCAGCGCCCGGACCCGGCGCTCGATCTCGTCGCGGATGGGGCGAACGACCTCGAGGCCCTGGCCGGCGGGGTCGTCGAGGGGCCAATCCTCGTAGCGGACGCCCGGCAGGAACGGGCAGGCGTCGCCGCAGCCCATCGTGACCACCACGTCGGCCGTGCGCAGGGCGTCCTCGGTCCAGCGCTGGGGCTGCTCGCCGGCGATGTCGATGCCGACCTCGGCCATGGCGGCCACCGCCACCGGGTTGACCTGGTCGGCGGGCTCGGAGCCGCCCGACCAGGCCGTGGCCCGGTCACCGGCGAGGTGGCGGAACCACCCGAGCGCCATCTGCGAGCGCCCGGCGTTGTGGATGCAGAGGAAGACGACGTTGGGGGTGGTGGCGGTCACGAGCGGCCTCCGGAGGTGGGTTGGGGATCGTCGAGGTGGTCGACCACGAGCTCGGTGCCGCGTGGCTCGTGGAAGACCCAGATGGCGAGGCCGACGGCGAGGGCGGCGCCGACGATCTGCGCCACCACGAAGGCCGGGACCGACGACGGGGCGATGCCGGCGAACGTGTCGGTGAGCGACCGGCCGATCGTGATGGCCGGGTTGGCGAAGCTCGTCGAGCTGGTGAACCAGTAGGCGGCGGCGATGTAGCCGGCCACGACGTAGGCGGCCCGGTCCGGCCGGCCCGAGCGCACCACGCCGAGGATCACGAGCAGCAGGCCGAACGTGGCCACGACCTCGGCGAGCCAGATCGGCCCGCCCGTGCGCTCGTGGGTGGACGCGGTGACCGCCGGGAGGTCGAACATCAGGTTGGCGAGGATCGTGCCGGCGCACGCGCCGGCCACCTGCGCGGCGCCGTAGGCCGCCCCCTCGCGGCCCGACAGGCCGCCGAGGGCCACCTCGGCGCCGGTCACCACCGGGTTGAGGTGGGCGCCCGACACCCAGCCGAGGGCGAGGATGAGCGCCACGAGCCCGCCGGCGGTGGCGGTGGAGTTGGCGAGCAGCTGCAGGCCGGGTTCGGACGTGAGGTCCTGGGCCATGATCCCGGAGCCGACCACCACGGCGGCGAGCCCGGCGGTGCCGACGCCCTCGGCGACGACCCGGCGGGGGAGCGTCGTGCTCAACCGGCGTCGGCGCGGCGCCCGAACGCCACCGGCTCGGGCGCGGCCGCGGTGGGGGCGCAGCACGCCACCTCGTCGTCGGCGCTCGCGCCGATGGTGTCGGCGTCGCCGGTCTTCACGTACCACTCCCACCGGGCGCCGTCGGGGTCGGTGACCCACGTCTCGACCTTGGAGGCGAAGCAGCAGATCGTGTCGTCGATGCCGGTGGTGTCGAGCCCCTCCGCCCGCAGGCGGGCCTCGGCGGCCACCACCTCGTCAGCGGCCTCGGTCTCGACGCCGAGGTGGTTGAGCGTGCCGCCCTCGGGCCCCTCGAAGATCACCAGCTTGAGCGGCGGCTCCGCGATCTCCCAGTTGGCGTAGCCGTCCTTCACCTTGGCGGGCGGGGTGGCGAAGAGCCGCGTGTAGAAGGCGATGCTCGCCTCCAGGTCGGTCACGTTCAGGGCGAGTTGCAGGCGGCTCACGGCGTCCTCCGATAGATTGAGCTTCGTCGATGCGACTCTCGCACAATAGATCGAAGGTTGTCAATGGATGTGTCGAGCGCACCCGAGCCCGGAGCCGACGCCGCCTGCTGCGGCCCCGGTGGCGCCTCGGCCCTGCCCGAGGTCGAGGCGGCCGAGCTGGCCGCCGTCTTCGCCGCGCTCGCCGATCCCGTTCGGGTCCGGCTGTTCGCGCTGGTGCGCGACGCGGGCGAGGTGTGCTCGTGCGACCTCCAGGAGCCGCTCGGCCGCTCGCAGCCGACCATCTCGCACCACACCAGGATCCTGGCCGACGCCGGGCTGATCGTCGGCGAGAAGCGCGGGCGGTGGGTCTGGTGGTCGGTGGTGCCGGGCCGCCTGGCCGAGGCGGTGCGCTCGATGGCCCCGCCCGCAGGCGTGGGCTCGTGAGCGACGAGCGCATCCACCGGTTGGTCGGCGTCTACGACGCCGACCACACGCTGCGCGGCGAGGTCGCCTACTGGATCGGCGCCCGCCTCGGCCGGGCCCACTGCTCGCTCTGCGACATCACCCACGGGAGCGTGCGGGAGAAGGCCTCGTGGCGGGCCTGCCGCGACGGCCTGCCGGTCCCGTTCGACACCTACCACCGCGACGACCAGCCCGGCGAGGTGCGGGCGGCGCTCGGCGGCGCCGCGCCAGCGGTCGTGGCCGAGACGTCGGCGGGGATCGTGCCCCTGCTGGACGGCCCCGCGCTCGAGGCCTGCCGCGGTGAGCCCGAGCGCCTCGTCGCCGCCCTCGAAGCAGCTGCCGTGGAGCACGGACTGGGCTGGTCAGCCGCCGTCAGCTGAGCGCGAGGGCTGCGTTCGGCGGCGACGGGGAACCGGGGGACATGAACGCCACGCTCCTCTGGATCATCGCCGCCATCCTCGTGATCGTCGGCATCGTGCAGCTCATCCAGGGGCAGATCCTCCTGGGCATCGCGCTGATCATCGTCGGTGCCCTCGTCGGGCCCGGCGGGGTCTCGCTCTTCGACCGCCGCTGACGCCCGCCGATCTGCCCCGCCTGCCTCGCGTCCCCGGCCCGGCGTCGCCTGCACGGCGCGGGGAGCGCAGCTCGGTCACATCGGCTTCCAGTCGGGCGGGCGGCGCTCCAGGAACGCGCCGATGCCCTCACCGAGGTTCCCGGTGAAGGTGCCGAGCACCTGGGTGCGGTTCTCCAGCTCGACCGCGTGGCGCAGGCTGGGGGCGTCGAGCCCGAGCCACAGGCCCTTCTTCGTCATCCAGACCCCGTACTCGCTGTTGCGGGCGATGGCCTCCGCCAGCTCGAGCGCCGGGCCCAGCACGTCGCCGTCGGTCACCAGGCGGTTCACCATGCCGAGCCGGTCCGCCTCCTCGCCCGAGAAGAGCCGGCCGGTGAGCATCAGCTCGGACGCGGCGCTCGGCCCGACCAGCCGCGGCAGGAAGTAGCTCACGCCCACGTCGCACCCCGAGAGCCCGAGGTTGTGGAACACCGCGCCGAAGCGAGCGTCGTGGGCCACCACCCGCAGGTCGGCCGCCAGCGCGAGCGCCAGCCCACCGCCGACCGCGGCACCGTGCACCGCGGCGATCACCGGCTTCTCGCACTCGTGCACGGCGATCACGACGTTGGCGAGGTGCTCCTGGGTCCGGTAGGTGGCGCCCACCGGGCCCCGCCCCTCCGAGTCGGGGGCGGGGTCGCGCTCGCCCGAGAGGTCGGCGCCCGCGCAGAACCCGGGGCCGGCGCCGGCGAGGACGACCACCCGGGTCTCGCGCCGGAGGCGGAGCTCCTCGAGCGCCGCGCGGATGGCGGTGGCCATGGAGGCCGAGAGGGCGTTGCGGCGGTCGGGGCGGTCGAGCGTGAGCACCGAGGTGGTGCCGTGGTGGTCGATCCGGACGAGGGGGGTGGAGGCGTCGGGCACGCCGACGAGCGTCGCCCACCTCGTTGATGAGGTCAACCGATCCCGTACGCTGCGCGACCGTGGACTTCGACGAGACCCCCGAGGAGACCGCCTTCCGCCGGGAGGCCCGCGCCTGGCTGGAGGCCAACGCGCCGGTGCGCACCGAGGACGTGCCCACCGCCAAGCACCTCGACTACGAGCAGCACGTCGCCGCTTCGATCCGGTGGCAGCAGACGCTCGCCGACGGCGGCTGGGCCGGCATCACCTGGCCGAAGGAGTTCGGCGGCCGGGGCGAGCGCCCGGGGATGCAGGCCATCTTCGAGCAGGAGCAGGCCCACTTCGACGTCGCGTACGGCCCCCTGATGGTCGGGCTCGGGATGGTCGGGCCCACGCTCATCGCCCACGGCACCCCCGAGCAGCGCGATCGCTTCCTCGCTCCGATGCTGCGCGGCGACGAGCTGTGGTGCCAGCTCTTCAGCGAGCCCGAGGCCGGCTCCGACCTCGCCTCGCTGCGCACCACCGCGGTGCGCGACGGCGACCACTTCGTGGTCAACGGCCAGAAGCTGTGGACCTCCATGGCGCAGTACGCGCAGTGGGGCATCCTGCTCGCCCGCACCGACCCCTCGGCACCCAAGCACCACGGCATCTCCTACTTCCTCGTCGACATGCACCAGCCCGGCATCGAGGTGCGGCCGTTGCGGCAGATCACCGGGATCGCCCACTTCAACGAGGTGTTCCTCACCGACGTGCGCGTCGAGGCCCGCCACCTGGTGGGGGAGCTCCACGAGGGCTGGCGGGTCGCCCGCACCACGCTCGCCAACGAGCGCTCGGCCATCGGCGGCGGACGAGCCGGCGCCAGCTGGGACGCGCTGCTCGAGCTGGCCCGCAGCTCGGGTCGCAGCGCCGAGCCGATCGTGCGCCAGCGCCTCGCCACGATCTACACCCGGGCCCAGCTGCTGCGGTACCTCGGCTACCGGGCCAAGACCGCCAGCGCGCGGGGCGTGCCGCCGGGGCCCGAGGCCTCGGTCATGAAGCTGCTGGTGGGCCGCCAGGCGGCGCAGGTGGGCGACCTCGCCCTCGAGCTGCAGGGGCCAGGCGGCGCGCTGGCCGACGACTGGGCCACCGGCTTCTTGAACCAGTGGGCCATCCGCATCGGCGGCGGCACCGACGAGATCCAGCGCAACGTCATCGGCGAGCGCGTGCTCGGGCTGCCGCCCGAGCCCCGCACCCCTTGACATCATCAACGATCGCGCCCACCATGCGGGCGTGACCGGGACGGGGGATCCCACCGCGGCGGCCGAGCGGGCCCTCGAGCGGCTCCTGCGGCTCTCCCTCGGGCGCTCCGGCCAGGCGCGCCAAGACGACGCGGTCGGGGCCTCGGTGAGCCGGGCCGGCTACTCGGTGCTGCGGGCGCTCGACGACCACGGCCCGCTGCCCCTCGGCGAGCTGGCGCGGGCGTGCGCCATGGATCCGGCCGCCGCTGCCCGCCAGGTGCAGGCGCTCGAGGCCGAGGGCCTGGTGGCGCGCGCGGCCAGCGACGCCGACGCCCGCCTGAAGCTCGCACTGCTGACGCCGGCGGGCGAGGCCGCCCTCGGACGGCTCGTGGCCCTCCGGGTGGCGTACCTGGACCGGGCGCTGGCCGACTGGACCGCGGCCGAGCGCGCCGCCCTGGCCGCGAGCGTCGAGCGGCTCACCGATGCGCTGGTGCGCACGCCGTACGCGACCGAGGGATGAGGAGGGCTGCCGTGGCGACCGGATGGGGCACGAGGGGGACGAGGCGCATCGAATACGCCGGCTCGGTCCACGACGAGCGCGAGGTCGAGGCGGTGGTCGAGGTCCTGCGGGGCGGCCCGACGGCCCTGCGGATCGGTCGCAACGTGCGGGGGATGGAGCGCCGCGTCGCGGAGCTGTTCGGCAAGCGGCGCGGGATCATGTGCAACTCGGGGAGCTCGGCGCTCTACCTCGCCGTGGAGGCGCTCGGCCTCGAGCCGGGCGACGAGATCGTCACCTCCGCCGTCACCTTCTCGACCGACCTCGCGCCGATGCTCCGCGCCGGGCTGGTGCCCGTGCTCGTCGACGTGGTCGCCGACACCTTCCAGATCGACGTCGACGCCATCGAGGCGGCCATCGGGCCCCGCACCCGGGCGGTCCTGGCGCCGAACCTGATCGGCAACGCGCCCGACTGGGACGCGATCCGGACCATCGCCGACCGCCACGGCCTGCAGGTGGTGGAGGACTCGTGCGACGCGCTGGGCCTCACCCTGCGGGGCACGCCGACGGGGACCCGCGCCGACCTCACCGTCACCAGCTTCGCCCTCTCGCACATCATCACGGCCGCCGGCACCGGCGGGATGGTGTGCGTCGACGACGAGGCGATGGCCGACCGGATCCTGCTGCTGCGGCGGTGGGGGCGGCGCTCGGAGGTCCAGCTGTTCGGCTCCCGCAAGGGCGTCGACCAGCGCTTCTTCAGCACCATCGAGGGCGACGACGGCGAGCCGGACCTGGAGTACGACAACCTGTTCATCTTCGACGAGCTCGGCTGGAACTTCGAGCCGTCGGAGCTGAGCGCGGCGTTCGGCCTGGTCCAGCTCGACAAGCTCGCCGACAACCTCGCCCGCCGACAGCGCTCGTTCGAGCTCACCGCCGCCCAGGTGGGTCGGTGGCCCGGGTGCTTCCGCCTCCCGCGGCTCACCGAGGGCGTCGAGACCGGCTGGCACATGTTCCCCCTGCTGATCGAGCCGGGCTCGGGGATCCGGCGCGGCGAGCTGCAGGGCTGGCTGGAGGCGCACGGGATCGACACCCGGATGGTCTGGACGGGCAACGCGGCCCGCCAGCCGGCCTTCCGGGGCCGGCCGCTGCGGTTGCCGCCCGGTGGGCTCCCGAACGCCGACCTGGTGATGGAGCAGGGGCTGATCCTGCCGAACAACCACTCGATGACCGACGACGACTCGTCGTACATCGGCGAGTGCCTCGAGGCGTTCCTGGTGGCGCATGGGCTCGCCGGTGCCGGGGGCGAGGCGTGAGCGGGCGCTTCGCCGGTCGTCGGGCGCTCGTCACCGGGGCCAGCCGCGGGATCGGCGCCGGCGTCGCGGAGCGCCTCGCGGCGGAGGGGGCCGCGGTCGCGCTGGTCGCCCGGACCCTGGACGCGCACGACCACCTCGCCGGCTCGCTGGCCGAGGTCCGCGACCGGATCGCGGCGCGTGGCGGCGTCGCGGTGGCGGTGGTGGCCGACCTGGCCGACGAGGCGGCCCGGGCCGGCATCGTGGTCGAGGCTGCCACCGCCCTCGGCGGGCCGATCGACGTCCTCGTCAACAACGCGGCCGCGGCCATGTACGCGCCCACGGCGTCGATGCCGGCGAAGCGCCGCCGGATCCTGTTCGAGGTGAACGTGCACGCGCCGCTCGACCTGATGCAGGCGGTGGTGCCGTCGATGGTGGCGGCCGGGGCGGGCTGGATCGTCAACGTGGTCAGCGCGGCGCACCGCTCGGTCGACGGCCCACCGTTCGACCTCGGTCCCCACGCCTCGACGATCGCCACCTATGGGGCGTCGAAGGCGGCGCTGGCCCGCCTGTCGAACGGCCTGGGCGCCGAGATGCACGGCACCGGCGTCCGGGTGAACTCGGTGGCGCCGCGCGCCGCCGTGCGCAGCGAGGGCGCGGCGGCGATCCTCGGCGACTCGGTGGGCGACGACCGGTTCGAGTCGATGGAGGAGATGGTGGAGGCGGTCGTGGCGCTGTGCGACTGCCCGGCCGACCTCACGGCGCGCGACGTGGTCAGCCTCGAGCTGATCGACGAGCTGGCCCTCACGGTGCACCGCCTCGACGGCACCCCGATCTGAGCGAGGAGCGGACGTGTTCGACCTCACCGGCCGACGGGCCCTCATCACCGGCGCCGGCCAGAACGTCGGCGCCGGCATCGCCCGGGCGCTGGCGGCCCACGGTGCCCACGTGGTGGTGAACGACCTCGTCGCCGAGCGGGCGGACGCGGTGGCGGCGGAGCTCGACGCCGCCCACCCGGGCCGGGCCACGGCCGCGCCCTTCGACGTGACCGATCTCGACGCGGTGCTCGCCGCCGTCGAGCGCATCGGGCCCGTCGACATCGCGGTGAGCAACGCCGGGACCCCGCGCTCGGATCGGATCGCGCCCTTCCACGACCTCGACCCGCCGGACTGGGACGCCATGATCCGCCTCAACGTGTACGGGCTGTGGCACCTGGCCCATGCGGTGCTCGGCCCGATGCGGGCCGCGGGATGGGGGCGGATCATCACCATCGCGTCGGGTGCGGGCACCGCCGGCACCCGCATCGGCGTCTCGCCCTACGCCACCGCCAAGGGCGGCGCGATCGCGTTCACCCGCACCCTCGCCCTGGAGGAGGCTCGCACCGGGATCACCGCCAACTCGCTGGCGCTCGGGATGATGGCCACCGGCGATGCGGACCTCGACGCGGAGCTGGGGCGCCGGATCCCCGTCGGGCGCGTCGGCACCCCCGACGACATCGGCGCCGCGTGCGCGTGGCTGGCGTCCGACGAGGCGTCGTGGGTGACCGGTCAGACCATCGAGATCAACGGCGGTGCCATCACCACCTGAGCGCGATCAGGCCGAGGGCTCGAGCACGAACACCGGGATGACCCGGTCGGTGGCCGACTGGTACGCGTCGTAGTCGGGCCACGCCGCGGCGGCGCGGGCCCACCACGCGGCCTTCTCGTCGCCCTCGACCTCGCGCACGGCGAGGTCGAGGCGCTCGGGGCCGTCCTGGATGCGGGCGACGCCGTGGGCGCGCAGGTTGTGGACCCACTGCGGGTTGGTGGGCGCCCCACCCATCGAGCCGACCACCGCGTAGCGGCCCTCGCCGTCGGCCACCTTCACGAGCGGGGTCTTGCGGACCGTGCCCGACTTCGCGCCCAGGGTCCACAGCACGACCCACGAGTCGCCCACGAGCTCGCTCGGGGCGGTGCCGCCCGACTCCTCGTAGCGGGCGACCTCCTCGGCGATGGGCTCCCAAGGGCTGGGCTCGTACGGGGCGTCGTCGAAGGCGGACACCGGTTCCTCCTGGCGGGGCGGGGGGTGGGGTGCACACCCTGCCACGCGGGTGCGGCCGGGCGCGCGACCATGGCGACGAGGGGGAGGGCTGGTGAGCGCACCGAGCATCGACGTCGACCTGTTCGCGGACGACCTGGCCGGCGACGCCCTGCACGCCGTGATGCGCTCGGCTCGCGACGCCGGGCCGGTGGTCCGGGTGCGCTTCGCCGGCCAGCCCGCCCACCTGCTCACCGGCTTCGACGTGCTGCGCGCCTTCCTCGCCGACCAAGCGGCGTTCCCGGGCGAGGTGATCTACCAGTTCACGACCCGCCCCAACATCGGCGCGACGCTCATCGACCAGCCCGAGCCGGACCACACCGTCCAGCGCCAGCTGGCCATGCCCGCCTTCCGCTCGCGGGCGGTCTCGCGCTTCGTCGACGACCAGCTCACGCCGCTCGCCCACGAGGTGCTCGACCGCATGGCGGACGCGGGCCGGGTGGGCGGCACCGATGCGGTCGACCTGGCCGCGTCGTACGCCCAGGTGCTGCCGTTCTGGGCGATCAGCCGGAAGCTGGGCCTGCCGATCGGCTCCGAGGAGCGCCAGCGGGCCTGGGCGCTGTCGCTGCTCAGCTACCCGTCGGACCCCGACGGCGCCCTCCGGGCGGCCGCCGAGGTCACCGAGTTCCTCGCCCCGACCCTCGCCGAGCGCCGCGCCGCGCCGGCCGACGACGTGATCTCGGGGATGCTCCACGGCGACCACCGCGGCGAGCGGTTCGACGACGAGCAGGTGGCTGCCCACGTTCGCCTCCTGTACTCCGTGGGGGCCACGACCACCTCCGACGCCCTGAGCAGCCTGCTGTGGCGCGTGGCCGGCGACCCGGACCTGTGGGACCGCTGCCGGGACGACCCGGGGTCGATCCCCTCGGTGGTCCACGAGTCGCTGCGCTGCGAGCCGCCGGTGAGCACGTTGCCGCGCCTCGCGCCCGACGGCGGTGAGGTCGGTGGCGTGGAGCTGCCACCGATGGCGCTCGTGCTGTGCGGCATCGCCGCGGCCAACCGCGACCCCGAGCGCTTCGCCGATCCCGACCGCTTCGATCCCGACCGCCCCGAGCAGGAGATCCTGACCTTCGGCTTCGGGGCCAAGTTCTGCCCAGGCTCCCACCTCGCCCGCCAGCAGCTGGCCGCCGGGCTCGGCGCGCTCGTCGAGCGCTACGACCGCGCCGCGGTGGTGGAGGCGACGGAGCCGACCAGCGCGGTCCTGCGGCGCGTCGAGCGCCTGCCGGTCCGGCTCGGCTGAGGTGCTCGGCCCGCCCGGCGGAGGCCGGGGCCTCAGGCCGGGGCGAGCGCCTCGCCGAACAGCCGGTCGAGGGCGGCCCAGTGCCGCTCCGCAGCGGCCTCGTCGAACACCGGGAAGTCGGCCACCGCGAACCCGTGGGCGGCGTCGTAGGTCTCGAGCTCGTAGCGGACCCCGGCGGCGTCGTAGGCGGCCCGGAGGCGCTCCTCCTGCGCCGGCGGGAAGGAGCGGTCGTCGGCGGCCGCACCGATGTAGACCCGGGCTCGGACCCCGGCCGCGAGCAGGTGCGGGCTCGAGGGGTCGTCATCGGCGCCGAGGCCCCCGCCGTGGAACGATGCCGCCGCGCCCACCAGGTCGCCGAGGCGGCCCGCCACCACCAGCGAGAGCTTGCCGCCGAAGCAGTACCCCGTGGTGCCGATCGGCCCGGCGGCCACCTCGGCGCGGTCGGCGAGGAAGGCGATGTGGGCGAGGACGTCGGACGCGATCGCGTCGGGGGTGAGCCGCCCGGCGTACGCGAGCGCCCGCGGGAGCTCGCCGGGCTCGGTGAACAGCGTGCTCGCGTCGAACGGAGGGTGGGGCGCGTCGCGGAAGTACAGGTCGGGCACCAGCACGACGTAGCCGAGCGACGACAGCCGCTCGCCCATGGCGCGCATCGCGGGGCGAAGGCTGCCGATGTCGGGGAGGAGCACCACCGCCGGCCAGGGGCCGTCGCCGTCGGGGACGTGCAGCGACGCGGCGCAGGGGCCGTCGGGGGTGGAGACGGTGACGTCGGAGCCGGTCATGGCGACCAGCTTCGCACGGTCGGGATCAGGCGCAGTTGGCCGTGACGTCGTAGTCCTTGCCCTCGGACGTGGAGCCGGAGGTGGTGACGACCTTGCCGTCGACCTCCACGGTCGCGTCCTCGTCCTCGTAGGTCCCGTCGGGGGTCACCCAGCTGAGGGTGCCCGTGCCGTCTTCGAACTCCAGGGCGAACGCGGCCTCGTCCGCGAGGATCTTGCCGCTCTTGCCGTCGACCGTGCACTGCGTGGTGGGCGTGGTCAGGCTCGAGCCGCCGCCCAGCGTCAGGTTCACCGCGCCGGAGCCACCCTCGGGCACCTCGGGCACCTCGCCCGAGCTGTCCGAGCCGCACGCGCCGAGCGTGAGCGTGGCGGCGACGAGGAGCGGGAGGAACGCGAGGCGCTTCTGCATGGGGGGCATCGTCGCGCGCGAGGTGGGGTCGGGAGGGAATCTGGTCGATGGGCCGACGGCGGGAACCGATCCGGTACGTTGCCCGCATGGGTGACGTCGAGGGTGCGCCGCTCGGGCCCGGCTCGCTGCTCTGGCGCATCGCCGGCGACCCGAGGAGCCTCCTGCCGGGCACCGCCGCCGGGATCATGCAGCTGATGCTCCCCGGCCTCGGGGCCGGCGTCACCGACCACTCGAACTTCTTCGAGGATCCCTTCGACCGGATCTTCCGCTCGATCCCGCCGATCTGGCGCAGCATCTTCTCCGACGACGAGGAGGGCGCCGCCACCGGCTCGATGATCCGCCACTTCCACGATCACGTGAAGGGCACCGACGACCACGGCCGGCGCTACCACGCCCTCGATCCCGACGTGTTCTGGTGGGCGCACGCCACCTTCACGTGGGAGTTCTTCCGCGCCCGTGAGCTGTACTTCCCGGTGCCGCTGCGGCCGGGCGAGCGCGACCAGCTCTACGCCGAGACGGTCACCTGGTACCGGCGCTACGGCGTCAGCGATCGGCCGGTGCCGCCCACCTACGAGGCGTTCCGGGCCCGGTTCGAGGAGATCTGCCGCACCGAGCTCGAGCTCACGCCGGCGGTGCGCTGGGTGCTCGATCCCGAGGCGAACCCCGGGGCCCGAGCCCAGCGCGCCCACCTGCCGGGGCCGCTGTCGGTGCTCGACGGCGTGGCCACCCACCTCGGCTCGGAGCTGCTCCGCGTGCTGGTCTACGGCGCCATGCCCGACGTGGTCCGGCGGCGCTTCGGGTTCCCGTGGTCGAACGCGGACCGAGTGGCCTTCGTCCAGGCGTGCGCCCTCTTGCGGGCGTCGGGCCCGCTGGTGGCGCGCGGCGGCCTCGACGACCTCTGGCCGGAGGGCACGCCCCACCTCGATCCGGCCGACGGGCAGACCGTGGTGGTCGCCGGGCCGAGCCGCCGGCAGCGGCGACCGTAGGGTGGCGCTGCCCGCACCCCTGGAGGTCCCGTGAACCCGATCGGCGAGCTGCTGCCCGCAGACGAGCTCTTCTGCCACCAGACCACCGAGACGTTCGCGTCGGTCGCCACGAGCGACCCGGCGTGGACCGAGAAGGTCTGCGCGATGGCCATGGCGCGCGATGGGAGCCTCCAGATCGGCTTCGGGCTCGGGAAGTACACGAACCGCAACGTGATGGACGCCTACGCCGCGCTCAGCCGGGGCCCCGAGCAGCTCACCGTGCGCTCGAGCCGGCGGCTGTCGCCCACGCCCGAGCTGACCGTGGTCGGACCGATCCGCTACGAGGTCGTCGAGCCGATGCAGGTCGTGCGGTTCGTGCTCGAGCCCAACGACGTGCTGCCCCTCGCGTTCGACTGGACCTTCCGGGCCGAGCTGCCCCCGTTCCCCGAGGAGCGCACCCATCTGCGCGCCACCTACCGGGTGATGGCCGAGCTCGTCCGCTACCACCAGATCGGCGTCGCCGAGGGGTGGATCGAGCTCGACGGCGAGCGCACCGAGATGACGCCCGAGACCTGGGTCTCGACCCGCGACCACTCGTGGGGCGTGCGCTACGGCGTCGGCGTCCCACCGGTCGACATCGAGGGCGCGGCCGAGGACATCCCCGCCGGCGTCGGCTTCATGATGATCTGGGCGCCGCTGCTGATGGAGCGACCGGACGGGAGCCGCTACGGGCTGCACCTGCACTTCACGCGCTACTCGATGCCGGGGTTCGACCAGACCTCGGTCACGGCCGGCGTCGAGCACCCCGACGGACGCCGCGAGGCGATCGTGGGGCTGGCCCCCGACCTCCGGTTCGACCCGGACAACCGCCGCCTGCTCGGCGGGTCGCTGCTCGCGACGATGGAGGACGGGACCGAGCGCCCGCTCGAGGTCGAGGTGCTGGGCGACACCGGCGTCGCGCTCGGCGCCGGGCTCTACTTCGGCTTCGACGGCCACCACCACGGCGAGTTCCGCGGCGAGCTGCACGTCGACGGCGAGCGCATCGCCGACTGCCGGCCCAAGGAGGTCGCGCAGCGGCTGCACCAGATCCGCGACACGGTGATCCGGGTGACCGACCCGGTCGGTGGCGGGGTCGGCGTCGGCAACTGCCAGCCGATCGCGGCCGGCCCGTGGCCGGAGCTCGGCCTCGCCGACGAGGGCTGGCTCTAGCGACCTGCTGCGGGCGCGGACCGTAGGCTTCGGCCCTGCGGTCGGGACGGGAAGGGGAGCGCGCAGGTGGGTGCCGGGGTCTTCGTCAGCTACCGCCGGGACGACGATCCCGGGTCCGCCGGACGCGTCCGCGACGCGCTCGCGCAGCACTTCGGCGATGACGCGGTGTTCTTCGACCGGGACTCGATCCGCGGCGGCGATCGGTGGGAGCGCGCGCTCGACGAGGCGCTCGAGGCGTCGAGCGCGCTCGTGCTGGTGGTGGGCCCCCGCTGGGTCGCGTGCCTCCAGGAGCGCCTCGCCCGCCCCGAGCCCGACCACCATCTGCGCGAGATCACCACGGCCCTCGACCGCGGCCTGGTGGTCTACCCGGTGCGGGTCCAGGGCGCGCCGATGCCCGACCTCGACGCCCTGCCCGACGTGCTGCGCGATCGGTTGCCCGCGCTGCAGTGGCGGCAGGTCCACGACGACCTGTTCCGAGCGAGCATGGGAGAGGTCGCAGCCGACCTCGAGCGCCTCGCCGGCGTGACCTCGATCGCGGCCGCAGCTGCAGCCGACCCGGCGGGGCGCGACGAGGTCGTCGTCGGGCCGTGGGACACCGACGCGGACGTCCACGAGATCGCGGATGCCGTCGCCCTGGTGGCGCCCGGGGGTCGGATCCGCGTCCGAGCGGGCCGCTACCTGAAGCCCGTCGTGCTCGACCGTCCGGTCTCGGTGACCGGCCCCGTCGAGGGGGAGGCGCTGCTCGACGTCGACCGCAGCCCGGCGGTGGTGTGCGCGTCGTCGGGCGTCGTGCTGCGGCACCTCGCCGTGCGGACCACGGCGGATGCTCCCGTCGGCATCGACGTCCGATCCGGCGACCTGACGGCCGACGGCGTGCGGATCCGAGCGCACCGAGCCACCGGCGCCCGGGGCATCCTGCTCTCCGGCCGCTCGGTCGGCCTCGTGCTGCTCGATGGCGACCTGGCGGGGGTCGAGGTCGGCGTGGCGGCCACCGCCGAGGCCGACGCCCGCATCGAGCGCACGGCCATCGCCGCTGGTGGCCCGGGGGTCGACGCCACGGGCGGGGCGACGGTCCGCCTCACCGGCTGCTCCCTGGCCGCCGGGGCGGTCGACGCCCCCGTCGTCCGAGCGGCCGAGGGGGGAGGGGTGGTGGTGGACGACGCCGCGCTCACCGCGGCCGGTGGGCCCCACGTGCTCGTCGACGGCGGGTCCGCGACCGTTCGCGGATCCCGGAGCGCCACGGCGGCGACCACGGTCGGCTCGGCTGCCGGTCGCGTCGTGCGGGCGGTGCCGGGTGCCCGGCCGGCGGCCGATGATCGGGCGCGCGGCGGCTGGACGGTGGAGGTCGCCGGCGGCGCCGAGGGGCGCATCGAGGACGCCGAGCTGGCGGTGCTCCGCCTGCGCGGCGGTGCCGTCCGGTTCGACCGCTGCGCGATCGGTCGGGTCGACGCGGCGGGCCCGGCGCTCGACGAGTTCGACGGGTGCGAGCTCGGCCAGATCACCGTCGGCGACGGTGCGGCGCCCACGTTCCGCAGCTGCACCGTCACCCCGGACCGCGGCACCAAGGTCTCGGTCGACGTCGGACGGGGCGGCCGGGTGGCGTTCGAGGGCGGGGAGGTCACCGGCCGCAACGTGCGCGATGGGTCGCCCGATCCCGCCGTCCGCGTGGTCGGGGGCGTCGCCGAGCTGCGGGGGACCACGGTGCGCAACCCGGGCGAGGGCGTGGTCTGGGCGGAAGGTGGCGGCGAGGTCGTCCTCGTCGACGCCGATGTGCGCTCGACCCTCAACGGCCCGGCGATCGTGGTGCTGGCCTCGTCGGTGACCGCCTCGGGCACCGAGGTCGAGGGCGGCGTCCGGGTCGAGGGCGGGTCCCTCGCCCTGACCGGCGGGGGCCTCGGCGCCGACGCCGTGTCCGGGCGGCTCGTGATCGCCCGGGAGGACGCGGAGGTGACCCTCGTCGAGGTCGACGTCCGTGGCCCGGGCCTCGCTCGCACCCGCCGGGTCGGACGATGGATCGAGGCTCGCAGCGAGAAGGTCGGCCACGCCGCCGCCCGGCTGATCGGGACCTCGCCGCTCGTGCTCGAGGCGGGCGGCCACGTGCGCTTCGAGCGTTGCGTGGCCACCGGGATCGATCTCGACGCGATCCCCGCGGCCGACGGGCTCCGGGTGATCGACTGCGCCGTCGCCGACGTCGACGAGCGCTGATCCTCGTGGCCGTTTGCCAGGATGCGGCCATGGCCGACTGGTTCGAGATCACCCGCCGCAACGCCCGCAGCGTCCAGACCACGATCGGGTGGATCTTCTGGGACCCGGGCGCGGTGGGACGCTACGAGGCCGTCGGCCTGCCCGAGGGGTTCGCCGGACCGCTCGGCTACATCGGGGCCCGGTGCGCGCCCCTGGCCGGCGCCGGCCCCGACGCGGTGATCGCCAGCTTCGGCACCATCAGCTCCCTCGGCATCCGGGCGGTGTTCGAGCTCCTCGGCGGCCCGGAGCGCTTCGGCGAGCTGTGGGCGGCGCGCGACGCGGCGGTGCTGGAGGGGCTCGGCGAGCACGCGCCGGCCATCTGCGAGCCGCTCGCCGAGCTCGGCCCCGAGCTGTGGCCGGTGGTCGAGCAGCTGCCGAGCATCGGGCGGCCGCTCTTCGCCGCCCACCTGACGATGCCCCGACCCGACGACCCCGTCCTGTCGGGCTGGCACGCGGTCAACTGCCTGCGGGAGTGGCGCGGCGACACCCACTGGGCCCTCGTGGTGGCCGCCGGCCTCACCTCGCCGGAGGCCTCGATCCTCCACAACGCCTGGCTCGGCTACGAGGCCGACTGGCTGGCCCGCTCCCGTGGCGCGTCCGACCAGGAGATCGAGGCAGGCTGGGCGACGCTCGCCGCCAAGGGCCTCGCCGTGGACCGCGAGGTGACCGCGGAGGGGATCGCCCTGCGCCAGCGGATCGAGGACGACACCGACCGGCTGACCACCCTGCCGTGGCAGCTGCTCGGCGAGGTCCGCTCGGCATGGTTCGCGGAGGCGTTCGAGCCGCCGTGCGAGCTGCTCCTCGCCCGCGTCGACCTCACCGCCGGTCCGAACTACCAGCCCGCCTCCCGCGTGCGCTGACCGGCGCCGGCACGCCGATCGGACGATGGTCGTAGGACCAACGTCCACTGTTGCGCGTCCCATCGGCGGCCCGATGCTCGTCGCAGCGTCGGCCACTCGGGTCGACCTCCACCCGAGAGGGACCCCCATGACCGCAGCACCCCATCGCACCGTCCATCGCTCTCGCCGAGGCCGCCGCCTCGGCCTCCTGCTGGTGCTCGCCCTCGCCGCGCTCGCCACGCTCGCTCCCGCGGCGGGCGCCAAGGAGATCGGCAGCGGCGGCGGTGGCGGCACCACGACCACCTGCAACCCGGTGTCGAGCCTGAGCTACCGGGGTGACGCCCGCGTGGGGGAGACCGGTCTCGCGAGCATCGACGTCGACTACGTCGTGAAGTCGTGCACCAAGGCGCCGGTCACCGCCTCGGTGACGGTGTCCGAGCTCCTCGTGCCCTCGAACGTCGTGTGGAACCAGGCCAACGCCCCGCTGAGCGGCCGGTTCACCGTCTTCGGCGTGAAGGTCCGCACCTCGTACCTGGTGCGCGTCGACGTGTTCGACGCCGCCACCGGCGCCAAGGTCGGCACCCGCTCGATCACCGCAGCGGCCATCCCCAAGGGCGTCTGAGCCCGCAGCGCCCAGCCTTCGTCCGGTGCGGCCCCGTGGGAGCGGGGCCGCATCGGCGCGCGCCCCGATGCGTCGGGCGCTCAGGCGGCGACGAGCTCCGACCGGAGGGCCCCGTCGGCCCCGAGGTGCCAGGTCATCGCCCCCACGGGAGCGCTCGGTGCCTTGGCCCAGCGATGCCCCTCGTGGCGGATCGCGTACCAGGTGGACGGGGCGCCGCCGAAGCGGGTGTGGCGATGCTGCACGTGGAACGCCTGGTGCAGGTGGCCCGCGGCCAGGCCCCGCACGTTCGGGCGCTCGGCGAGCACGGCCAGCAGCTCGTCGCTGCGGCGCAGCGTGAACCACGGGTGGGTGCTCGGACCGATCGGCGGGTGGTGCTGCACGACGAACGTGGGGGTGGTCGCATCCTCGTCGAGGAGCCGGAGCGCCTCGTCGGGGTCGGCGGCGCCGTGGATCTCCCCGGGGAGCCAGGTGGTGAGCGGCACGACGCGCCAACCGCCCACGAGGACCGGGGCGGGGGCGCCGAACACCTCGGCGATCGAGGCCGGCAGGTCGTGGTTGCCGGCGATGGCGAGCACGGGCGCGCCGAGCACCGACACCGCGGCCGCCACGCGCTCGAGCGCGGCCTCCGAGCCGTCGTCGGCGAGGTCGCCGGTCAGCGCCACCAGGCCCGGCGGCTCCTCGAGCGATGCCGCCACGGCCGCGACCGCCTCCGCGAGGGCCTCGTCCTGGCGCGCCGGGCGCTCGGTGAGGTGGGTGTCGGACAGCTGGACGATGACGGTCACGCGCTCAGTGTGCCAAGGTCCGCCCCGAAGAATGCGAGGAGGGGGCCGATGACCGACAAGGTGCGCCTGGAGATCGACGGCGCGATCGCCACGATCACCAACGACAACCCCGACAAGCACAACGCCTTCGACGACGAGATGGACCAGCGCCTCTTCGAGATCCTGGGCGAGCTGCGCGACCGCCGCGACGTGCGGGCCATCGTGTGGCGAGGGGAGGGGCGGTCGTTCTCGTCGGGCCGCGATGTCGGTGCCATCGGCGGCGGCCAGGTCGAGATGAGCCACCACGAGCTGATGGCTCGGGGGCACCGGGGCATCCAGCAGATCTTCGAGCTCGACGCCCCGATCCTGGTGGCCTGCCAGGGCTGGTCGATCGGGGCGTCGTTCCAGCGGGCGCTGCTGTGCGACATCCGCGTGGCCGCCGAGGGCGCCCGCTTCATGCTCCCGGAGGTCGGCCACGGCGTGATCCCCGACACCGGTGGCGTCGGGCGCCTCTTCCAGATCTGCGGCCACGGCGTCGCGAGCGACCTGGTGCTCACCGGCCGGCCGATGGACGCCGCCGAGGCGTTCGCCCACGGGGTCGTGTCCCGGGTCGTGCCGGCCGCCGAGCTCGACGCCACGGTGCGCGAGATGGCCGAGAGGATCGCCGCGGCCCCGGCCGTCACGGTGAAGGTGGCCCGGCGCGTCATCCGCCACCTCGCCGAGCCGGAGATCCGCTCGTCGATGGCTGAGGAGCTGATCGGCCAGACGTTCATCAACCGGTCCGACGACGCGGCGGAGCGGCGGGCGGCGGCGGCCGAGGGGCGCGAGCCCCGCTACACGGGGAGCTGACGGTGGTCGACGAGCGAGACCCGCACCCCGGCCTGCCCGAGCCGCCCCCGCTCGGCGCGTCGGCCCTCCCGCCGGGGACCTTCGACGGCGAGGTGGTGCTCGTGACCGGTGGCGGCACCGGGCTCGGCAAGGCGATCGCCGCCGAGTTCGCCCGCCTCGGTGCCGACCTCGTGGTCGCGAGCCGCAAGCCCGAGCACCTGGAGGCGGCCGAGCGCGACCTCGGCGAGCTCGGCGGCCGGGTGCTGGCGGTCGGCTGCGACATCCGCGACGCCGACCAGATCGCCGCGGCCTTCGACGCCGCCGAGGCGGCGTTCGGGCTGCCAGACGTGCTGATCAACAACGCGGCGGCCAACTTCCCTGCCGCGGCCGAGGACCTCTCGCCCAACGCCTGGCGCACCGTCGTCGACATCACGCTCAACGGCACGTTCCTGTGCGCCCGCGAGTTCGCCCGCCGCCACCTCGCCGCGGGCAGCCCGGGCTCGATCGTGAACGTCGGCGCGTCGTACGCGTGGACGGGCGGCCCCGGCTTCGCTCACAGCGCGGCGGCCAAGGCGGGCGTGAAGAACCTCGTCGAGACCCTCGCCGTCGAGTGGGGGCCCCAGGGCATCCAGGTGAACGGCCTGGTGCCGGGCCTGGTGCCCCACGAGGACATGACCGCCGACATCCAGGCCAACCTGGTCCGGAACCGCAGCAACGCCCGCAGCCAGCCGGCGATGCGCGTCGGCCACCCCCGCGAGCTCGGGTGGGCCGCCACGTTCCTGGCGTCGCCCTACGGGCGGTTCATCTCCGGCCACACGCTGGTGGTCGACGGGGCCAACTGGCAGCGCCGCTTCCTCACCAACCCGGAGGTCGTGCCGGTGCGCGAGCAGCTCGGACGGGGACCCTTCGAGCCCTGAGCTCCGGCCTCGCCGGACCCCGCCTTCGGGTGAGGCGAGGTCCCCTGCTAGCTTCCGACGCCGGGTCGTTTCTTCAGGGGGTCTCCACATGCGTCGGACGGCGTTCGCCGTGCTCATCTGCGTCCTGCTCGCCGTCGGCATCACCGCCTGCGACCCGGCCAAGAAGGTGCAGGCGCGCGGCGGCACCGGCCAGATCACCGTCACCACCGCGCCCAACGCGCTGATCGCGCTGTACGACCGCAACGGCAACCTGGTGCCCACCCTCGAGCTCGGGTCCACCGGCGACCCGGCCCCCAAGGAC
>JAULBW010003384.1:0-22675 GCA_032358265.1 Vaucheria bursata | reverse complement strand
TGCATATTTCTGCACAGAACGTAAAACACAGTGAATTAAATGTGGTTTATTAATATCGATAGCAGGAGGTCTGTAAATTACTTGTCCTAATCTTTTTAGCTGCTTCAGAAATTTGTTCTTGGTAATACTTTGTACAGTATTAATTTCATTCGACGATAATTCCAGCACATATACATATTTTATATCTTCTGTTACTGCTAAATCATTTCTTGTTTTAAATTGTTGTTGAACCAAGGCAAACAATTTCTGCCAATTGGATCCATTTTTAATGCATATTTTGATTACATTTGACTTGTGCTTGATGTTGTCGACAATTGGAGTTAAAGAATCAATGAAGGAGTTCATATCTCCAAAGACGGTTAATTCATCCTTTATATCATATGTAATAGAATAATTGTAAATCGATTGCGCTTCCCTAATGAGAACATTTGTTTTGTCATCAGAGGAGTCTGAATTTTGTTTTTCGTCGATACTACTTGTATTGTTATTCATCGTCACTGGATGAATAGATGGAGTATCTTGAGTAATGGATAACGAGTGGTCTTTGTTAACAGAATCAGTAGAACCAGAATGCGGCGAAGAACGATCCGATCCCGTATTATTATTGTTAGACTTGGGTTGGGTGTAAGCAATATTTTCTTCTTCAATCCATTTAACTTGGGCATTTTGTATGGTGCTAACTTTCTCAATAATAATCTGTTTAATATTTACCAAATTGGTGGGTGGCAATTCTATTTCGATGTTATCGAATCTTCTTGATCGCTTTAATTTACCACATATGCAACCTAAATCTTTCAACTTTTCAAGAAAGCTGGTATCTAATTCAATAATGTTTTGTTTAGAAGTGGCATCTTTTGTTGGTTTCGGCAGTTTCAGGTGACAATAATAGTGTTTAATAGGAATTGGGATTGATGTACGAGTTGATTCGTTCTTGGAACGTACAGAAAGCTTTACTTCTTGTTCAACAGGATCTTGTTCAGACGGACTATTACTATCATAATCGTCACTTTTGCTATCAGCAGCAAGATCTGGGTCAATAACCTCAAAGTAATTACTAGCATGCTTTGAAGGTATCCTATGCGCAATTGCATTCACATTGCCTGATTCAAGGGTTGGTTTGGATTCTTTGCGTTGTTTGGATGAGGTTCTCTTTGATACAGTGGGCGATACGCTAGTTGTCTCATGAACTGCAGAAATGTTGACAATTTGACTAAATAATTGCAATAACTGACTCTCTAAGTTTGTTTCGCA
The DNA here is from genome assembly GCA_032358265.1 of Vaucheria bursata. NCBI lineage: Eukaryota > Xanthophyceae > Vaucheriales > Vaucheriaceae > Vaucheria > Vaucheria bursata. The sequence continues at coordinate 21,424 of JAULBW010003384.1, read as the reverse complement.
TACTTTGGAAACAAAATCACCAACGAATACATTGTTTAGGCAGGCTTTTACTTCTCGTATTTGCTGCTCGAAACTACTAGCTAAATAGGGATATAAAGGTAAATTACCCACGGCTGTTATTTGATTTCCTGAAATCACTAAACTTCCATTAATTAACAATGCTAGAAACATTGGTGTTAATGATTTAAACACACCTGTGGGTAATAAACTAATCTTATCACACATCATACTTTTTCCTGACAATTGCATTCCAAACCCAATTGCATAGATCACATATTGATTAGTCTTACTTGTTGTTTCAGTCAATTTAGATCGTTGTACAGAATCTAAACGGGCAACATCTGAATAAATCGAAGCAACAGAATTGGCGTCAATGGATTGTGTAAAAGCTGCTAATACACTTAATATTGAACGTTCAGACATTTGAACACCTAAAGGATGAATTGAATTACATAAATGCCAACCCATACGATATCCTTCCAATACTTTATCTAGTTTTAGTTCTACACTTTTTGTATCTGTTTCACTCTTTATATCCATTGTCAGTTTACGATTATGAAACATTCTGACAAAACTTAACATTTTCAGATTGGGTTGATACAAGGTTTGCACCTGTGAACTGGATAAACTATCACCAAAATGGAATCGAACGGATGGTAAAGCCCGATTAGTATTATTATTAATATTATTATCATTAGACCCATTTTTACCTGTATTATTATTATTACTGTTGGAAGATTTAGAGTAGGAGTTGGCAGGTTCTTTAAATTGGATAAACGCTTTATCTTGTTGGATTATAATGTTTTTTGCTTTTAGTTTCAATTCACCAAATTCTGGTCTAGTAATCAACTGTTGAGCAGTTTCCAATCCAGGTACCAGTGATTTGATCGGCACTAGTAATTCAGGAATAACAGGATCTTCCTTCTCGGACAATTCTTCTTTTCCCTCTTTGTGTGCTGCTTTCTTAAATTTAACTTTCTGTAATGTATTAAACTTGGGTTTTGAAACCATCAAATTGGGTAATAATGAAGCCGTTAAAATAAACTGCAGCATGTATTGAGTTGAAAGAGATGTTTGTAATAAAGACAGATCTAATGGCAACGACATAAACAAATCATGTTTGAAATTGATACTTGATTTAGAATTGTGTTGATTCAAGTGAAATAAATCACCGCGTTTTTCATTCTCAGGATCATTTTTAAAATCCCAGTTTTCGTTATGAATTGTATTTTCCTGCAATTCTGGCACATCTTCTGAATCATCATTGATAGAGTTAGTGTTATTATTATTATTATTGTTACTATTACTAGTGTTATTGTTATTACTGCTGGTGTTCCTTTGGTCTGCTGATAAAACTTTTGTTTTTTCCGGCTTTAATTCAATTTTCTTTATTCTTTGAATTTGAGCCAGTTTGGCTAAATTAAACAAACATTTTTGCAAGGTCTTGTGTTTAATGACTCCCGCTAATCTAACGGAAACTTCTGAAATTAGTTTTAAAAATTGTCTAAATCTTTTAGGATGAATTCCTCTTTCTTCCATCCACTGTCGATATTTATAATTGAAAGTTTCCTTTGATATAGAAGAGTTGGAAGCCCATAAAACAAATTGACAATGATTATTAAATAGTGTAACCCCAGATAAAATGTCGGACAATTTTCCTGCATCGGATTCTAAACGACCATACGTTGAACGATACACTAGTTGACAGTATATTTTTGAATCTTTTATCTGCAACTGATGCGGTAAAATAAACACATCCTGTAATGATAACCAACAAGCCAAAATAATCGTATGCGGCAAGTATTTTTCACCAAATACTACACCATAACTAACTAGTTTTCCCAATTGAAATGAAAACGGTAGCACGGAATAAAATTTTCCTAGATCTGTAATTTCAGCTTTAGCTAAAGTAATTCCAATTTCATATTTGATAGCTTCATATTTTATTAATTGATTAAAAGCAATATCCACTCGTTCTAAAGCGGGTGGATCAATGGTATCACCAAGTACGCTTTCAGGATCAATGAAAATATTATTAGTGCTATTATTTCCATCATTGTGGCTTGATTTATGTTCGCCCTTGTTGGAATTGCCTGTACTCATTTTTAACCGCAAGATTATACTCGCCAACGATACTCGGTTGATTTCACATAAATCGTATTCTTTCATGGTATGTTCAAACACCTGTTTCGAATACAATCTATATATATTGCCTTCACAAACCCTACCGGCTCTGCCTGCTCGTTGTTTAGCACTAGATCTACTGATCCAAACATGTTTTAATATATCACAATCATATCTATCATCATATTGAACTTCCTTGTGAGTTCCAAAATCAATAACATATCGTACGTTAGGTAAAGTAACCGAGCTTTCAGCAATATTGGTAGCTAGTATTATTCTAGTGAAACCTGCGTTGATTGGTTCAAATGCCTTGAATTGATCATCCACCAAACTATGCAATATAATTAACTCGTAAGCTTTAAACTTGTTAAATAATTGCTCCTGTAAGCATTCAGCAGCTGACTCTATCTCCAATAAACCAGGAAAAAAGATTAGTATACAATTCCCATCTGGGGTTAAGTCTTGGTTGGAATGTAATTGGATTAATGATTCACATAACCAAGACATTAATGGAAACAATTTATTTAATTTGGGACCGTGTAATTGATCTTGACCAATCGCTCGTAACTGGCTTGACATCAAGGGGCACGAGGTTTCTGGTGTTTGTTGAAATGATTGTAATAATGAACAGTTCAATATTTGTTCCAAAAAATATGTATGTAATGGAAATCGGGTGGTACCAACTAAAATCGGTTGAGGCTCATGCACGGGGAGTGAATAAGTGGGTTCCGACTTTAATGGAGAACAGAAATATTTTGTAAAAATATTTGAATTGAATGTTGCTGACATTAATACAATAGATGGCATAGTATAATACAATAGTTTGGTGCCAGACTTTTGTAGATCAATCGGAGAATTCCGAGCACTTAAATGCATTAATCGTTTTATTACAACGAATAATAAATCTGCATCAGTTGATCTTTCATGAACCTCATCTAAACAAATGTGAGTACATTCATTAAATGTTTCAGGTTGATGAACTAATTTTTGCATCAGCCATCCAGTAGTACAAAATAATATTCTACATTTTTTACGTTTCAGTTGTTGTTCTTGTCCAATGGCATATCCTACAGTGTTTCCAATGGATTCTCCCAACTCATTTGATACTCGATTAGCTAATGATATAGCAGCCATTCTTCTAGGTTGTGTGACTATTATTAAAGGGGTGTGGGTCAATTTACAAGGAAAATAATCTTCTTTTGGTTTTGTTTGCATGTCAGTTGATTTAACCAGTTGTTTTGACCAAGATTTTTGAATGCGCGTTCGTTCTACTATTCGTTTAGATGAACAAAAGTCCTTTAATATAAACTGAGGTATTCTACTTGATTTACCCGATCCTGTGTCCCCTTGAATAATAGTTATTAAAGAAGATGATATGTGATCTACTATTTCATCGTAATGAGAATCAATTGGTAATGAAACTAAACCAGTTTTCTCCTCTTTTACCGAATTTTGCTTTTGTTCAGTTGCATCTTTAACTTTTATTGAAGCAGGACGTGATTGATGAGTCTCAGAATTATTGCCCGATTCATTCTTGGTTTCAGTTGGATTTAAATCCTTATTAGCGTTGGAGTTAATGTTGTTGATGTTGTAAATGTTGTTAACGTTCTGAATTACAGGTGAAGAATTGACCATTATTAATTTATCAATATTTTCTGTAAATACAGTAAATATAGCGGCTTTGATGGAATCAAATGCACCAAAGGTGTTATCACCATCAGGTAAAATGAAATCTATAGGCAACACAACAGGTCTAAGGGATTGTATCAATTTAGTGCAGCTGTAATTCAATAATAGATTTTCTTGATATTCCACAGCAATATGGATTCTCCCTTCACTAAACAATTTTACAAATAAATCTTTTATCTCATTGTTACCAGTGCTATTCGTATTACTACTGTATTCACATAAGTAATGAATAAGAGCAGGATGAATAAATTGATGCGGCAAAGGTAAATGAACGTAGTTTGATTGTAATCCTAATAACTTGATTAAGATATTTAATTCATCTGAAATTGCAGTATATTGAGATAACAGACTTAAAAAGAGTATAGATGGAACCTTATCTATTGAAGCGGAGGGAGGTGGTGCATTTACATCATTTAAAGGACAAAACTTGAATTGAAAACGATGAGTTTTGTTTAATCTGGGTAAGCCATGTTTTAAGCACATCGAATTGGAATGACTTTGGGTTGAAAAAAAACTGTTGGAATTGCTTTTCGATTCACTTTGAATGCAACTAATACAGCATCTACTGCTTAGTTGAACTAATTTCTCAAGCACCAATGCAACTATAATCGCAGAATCAATAAATCTGGCTAATAGTGCTACAGTTGAGCTCTTGTGTTTCATGGTGCTAGCTATCCAATATCGGCATAATAAAACAATAAATCGAAAGCGATAATCTACTATATAAGGAAATAGTTGTAAAGAAAATACATTATCTATTTTGTTCTTTTTAGATTGACTATAATAGCTGCAACTGGGGAAATAATGAATTGGATGACACAATAGACTAATTCTGTGATTATAATTAATAGGGGTATCACTTGGCAGGAGCAAATCTGGTAAAAAATGAGGCGATCCTTTTTCTTTGAGAAATAACTTAGAGTAATTCGGCAATAATTGATGATAATCCACTGTCAAGGTGATAATATCGCTATCAAGTCGCTTCTGCACAGTCTTGTGATTGGATCCGCCTAAAAGCAATATAATCGCTCCTTGTAGTTGTTCAATTATCGTTTGGGTGGTGGATAATACTGTTAATGTTGGATTGGAATTGGTGATATTGTTGTATTTATAGTATAAAGCTGTGGAATTATCCATGGCTTCAACTGTTAATAATGGTGAAGCAGGTGCATTGGATATCACCGATAGTGTTCGGGCAGGTAATTGGCGCTCTTCGATGCGTGAAAATAGTTGATCAAATAATACATTATATTCATGGTCCTTATCATTATCATTATTATTGTTATTATTATTATTACCACTTTTATTTGCGAACTTTGTCTTTCTAGCTGTAATAATAATAGACTTTACTTGTTGGTGCAATAATTGAATTGCCAGGTTTGGATTAGAATAACTATAAATCGAAAATTGGATCGTTTTACAAAATTCATTATCAATTGATAATAGATATTCAAGGTAGCTTGTACTCGTAGAAGCAGCAATACTTTCCATATTAAGTGCATGCGATTGTGTTATGTAGTTAGCCACTGTATTTAGATCGTTAAACTTGCTATTACTATCGTTAGAGTTTGATACATTCAATTTTACAGCTTCATATGAATCTTTCCAAATTTTGCAATCCTCGGCGGTTGGATTCGCAGAACGAATCATCTTGCTCCAATCCAGCAATTTAATAAAAGTTTTGGTATAATCATTACCACTAAGACTAGCGAATTCTGCTACCCTATCCTTGGGAATGGAAAAACAATCAGCCACGACAGAGGTATTGATTAAACAACACTTTATTTTCTTTATTTCTACTAGTCCATCGACAGCAGCTGAAATATTTTGATCATCATTCCTCTTACTATCAAGGAATCTATCGTTTCCAAAGAATGATATCATGGGCTTATCGAGAGCATGAATATAAGAGGTACGATCATGCGATAGGTGAACATTGTCGTTTGTAATTTCATTAAATTCTATCCAAATGGAATCAAATGGAATCCAGTTGATACCTTCAACACAAGCAAAATCGCTATCACTGCTGATGATACCATAAATCCCATTACTTGTTTGCCCTTTTACAGATAAAATATGATCAGATTCCCCGATTGCTGCAACACATTCAACTCCAATCGATTCTAGTGTAGAAATACTTTCAGACAACAATAATTGAGTTTGTATCGAATTGAATAGTGTTGGATTGGATTGTACGACAGGATTAGATTCAATACTGGAATAAGGTTGATTTGTAGATTTAATTAATAATTGATATATTTTCAATAGCGATTGCAATCGATTTTCATTCCTGGTATTACTTTCAGATAATTTAAAATTATTAATTACATTGGAAGAATCAAAATAAAATATCAATTCAATGTTAAATGATTTAAAAATGTTTATAAATTGGATTAGGCGATAGTGAAAATCATTATAATTAAATAGAATGCGATTGTGTATCGAAGTATCTAGCTGCGCCAACGGAATTAATACGCTGATAGCATCAACTAATAACGTACAATCTGAGAGTGAGGCTCTAATATTGGAGTCACGATCATCATTTTGTTTCTTTGCTTGAATGTACTTGGCTAAAGCAGAGGGTAAACCTTGTATGCCCATATTTTGCGAGAAGGATAAATGAAGCTGATTGAAATTGGAGCAATTATGTATCCGAAAGTGCCGAAATTTAAATTTGTTTTGCTAAATAATTGATCATAAAATCAATAGATAAGCAAAATCCACACGCCATTAAGAACATCTAGAATAAATACATTTAAATTTAAAACTAAAACAAGATTTACATTATAATTAACAAATACATAAATACTGAATGCAAAAGTCGATTTAGGGTTATTAGGGTTGCAATACCACCACTAATATTCATGAGTTTATAATGAAAAAACTTATGCAAAAAATTTGAAAAATAGAAATATTCCGTAGTCATTCTAATGTAGCTTGTACGAGCGTCGGAACTAGGATAAAAATAGTCATCAAAAGCAACGCAAACGACAATATTACGATAGAATCATAGCATAAGCTAAAATACAACAATTTAATAAAAATTTTTATGTTAGGGCTTTTACCCATAACACTTGATACGATTGAGGGGTTTAGATGATAATAAGTATAATCAATAATTTATTGATTGGGCTTAATTGAGATGGTTCTTGGGTGGATGATTATTTCGGCGCAAAGAATTTGTACGTCCAATTATAACGGATTTTTATTCTTCGACATTCAGCAAACTCGCATCTCAATATCTGTACTGTCTCGGTTACAAACAACATACAATTTTTAAACCATCTAACCAAGAATTTGTGTTGATATGTTTGTGTCAGCTTCATTAACAGTTTTGATTTGAATACTTCACCATCTTGACACCTGCAAGTAGTAATAATAGTGTGATTAATAGGTGTGATGAAAACTGGCTGCTTCGCATGGTACGCCGTAATGTTTGGAAGAGGGAATGGATTCTGCTCCTTCGTAAAGAAGCTTCCTGGTTCATACCGATTGACTTCATCGCAGTATTCGCTTACTGCACCATAATCTTCATAACCTTCACGTTCATCGCAAGTAAAGTTATATTCCTCAGAATTACTTAAGTTTTTGATATTCACAGTGTTGCAAATGTTACAAGCCCAAAATTGTAGCAAAAATACTTTTGTGCAGCCACTATATTCATCAGAATCTTCTGTGTCATAAACAGCGCGCAATTCATAATACGGACTTTGAATCATGTCCACCTGACAGCACCGGCATTGGAACTTACTTTTTTGATCGCCCATATCAGAATCTATTGAATTTCGAATTGAGCTCTGTATTGCTCTACTATCATACCGATGCGACCAGGGAATATTGTCACTGCCCCAGAATGTAATGGAACTACACATATCTAGAGTGAGGATCCATGGAATTAACTGTTGCACCAAAAGTATCAAACAACACGCCACGAACGGGTATGGTAACACTGATAACAGTATTCCATATAACCAGGTTCCAGTTTCTTGAAAATAAGCATACACATAAACCAGTGCTACTCCAAATGCAGAAGCGAGTTGCGGTTGTAAACCAACGATAGTTGAATAAATAGTGGACTCAATCACCTGTATAATTGCATTTTTCGCCTTATTACAAAAACCTTTCATCATATCCATTTTTTTTGTAAACGAATTATATTTCACCGAAGGAGACTATCCTTGCTTATGAATAATGGAATGTACAACGATAAATTTATTGTTGGATTGTTTATTATTTGCCAACTATTTAGATGCAACAGTAAATCATAATTATGTGATTAGTGTAAAGTCTTGGGCAATACTATTGCTGACAAATCAAAATTATTACCATAATTTTTTCCATCAACTTTTGCAAAAGGTACGATTTTGCTGGAACAACGGAAAAACCATTATTTTTGAACCAGAAATGTTGTGCTGTAACCTAGTTTCGATTTCGATAATATTGTATATTGTTCAGATCAATACATTACACCCGAAAAGGGTTTATACGATATCCGAATATTCTTCCCACTTTGCAGTAAATGGTGGAAATGTTTATGTTTTACATCGGCAACAATCTCACATTCCAGTTTATAATGAATCTGGGGATTATCTGGTAGTATGTAGGTCGATTTCAGGAAGTAAACAATATATCTTCAACAGGAGATGTGGTCACAATGGATGCACCAGCTTCATCACAATTTCGAATTCAATCTTTCGATGCTCTAGGCAGCAAAAACCAACCCATCTCTTTTCCGCATCTTCATTAGTAAAACCTGTGTCGAAACCTGCACCAAAGCTGAAAAAGCTAGCACCACCGATGAGGAACTGCTGATACGAAACAATAATAATATGGATAATATAAATCAAATGAATAAAGAAGAAATCAAAACGATTTCAGAGGTTGTCAATGGTGGTAGGTCCTATTCGATTATTTATATATTAGACTCGCAAGATCCACGAGTAGTGGTTTTATCAACAAACGTGGACCACGTAGAGATGCTGTATGAAGTTGGTAAATATCGCCCCAAACCGCAATATTATGGCGATTACAAACAAACGTGTTCAAATCCTGACCAAGCATTGTGTGAACCCAAAGATTTTGCAGCAACTAAAGATGGATTATTATGGGTAATTGACAGAAAAGATTGTAACAATGATTACCAGTATGGTCAGCAAAACAGTGGTTTAGCTCCATATCGAATTATGGTATTTCGAGCTACCACGGGAGAATTTACTCAACAAAGATTATTTCGAAGTGGTTATGCTGATGGATCATTTGGAAATCAAATAGGTGGTATTGCAATTACCCATGATAGAATAATTTACATAGCAGATACTGAGTATGATCGGGTCCAAGTATTCAATCAGGATTTTCAATATTTGTTTCAATTTGGATATGCAGGTGTTCGATCAGGTCAATTCAACCGCTCAATGCAAATTATCGTTACTGAAAATTACCTGTATGTTAGAGACAGCAATCGTATACAACAATTCGCTTTAATTACATTCAATACAACGTCATCATCCTAGAGATTTTAGGCTCTCGAACTGCAGCAGCCATTAACAATACTGCATAAAATGATCGCAAGACTGTACATTATCATTTTAGAAAATTGTATCTCAGATTATGTGATTGAAACGTTAATATTGGTCGAGTCACCATCATTATTTTGGCTTGAATATACTTGGCTAAGGCAGAGGTTAAGCCTGGTATGCCCATATTTTACTTTGAGTGAGTGGATTGAATATGAAATCTGGTGAATAGGAAAATTTAGTTTATTCTTTAATTTTAACACTAGAAACTACATATTTACATAATATACATATTAGTATAATTAGAACAAAGATATATATTACAACTTACAAGTTACAATTCTATTGTTTATTAACCGCGATCTACCTTTTTTCATAACCTTTTTTCAATCCACAAAGCAAAAATCTATTTATATCTTAGCTATGAGTGCTTCTGGTTCATCTAGAAGCCGTAGCCCCATTACATCAACATCAAAAGAATCTAACAAAAAAACAAATTCTCCATCAACTGGTTCAAAAGGTAGAAATCTTAGAAAGAACGAGGAACTAAAAATTAATAATGCACAAGCAAAACAATTGGCAGAGCAAATCTGTAATTCATTATTACGTGAATCCAGAATCAGTTGGGAAAATGGACAAAATCATTTCAATCAATGTTGTGAACATTACTATGACTTTACTATGAGCCAAACATGGTCTAAATCTAAATCTGCAGTACGGTATGATAAACTCAAAGCAGAGTGGAAAACAACAAAAATCAATTTATTAATAGCCGAAAATAGTATAAAGATGCAAAAAACAAGAAGCGAATATAATAAAGCCCTTGCAGAATATGGAAGAATAAAAAAACCGTTTAGTCAAGCTGATAATAATATTTCCGCTATGATAAGAAAAATTGTTGAATCCAACGAATTTAGAAAATCAAAGCACGTATCCATTACAACCGCAGATAAAGAGATCTCTATAGAAGATTGTAAAAATTTAATATGTGCCGCTGATCCAGTTACAACAGACCAAAAAGATGGAATCCTAATATCTATTCAAATCACACGTCCAGTACCCGATGAAACTGCTAAACACCAATTGGAGCAAGCGAAACGAAAAAAGGAATCTTTAGGTACGCAATTGCAACAAGTAGTTCAACTCCGTAGAGCCGCAAAAGAAAAAGAAGTTGAAATGAATGAATTACTGAAGACGTTTTGTCTCAGTGCGAAAGATCGCTCAACTGTTGAATCTTATTATGAAGCTCAATCAAACATGAAATCAGCTCTAGTCAATACGATAAATGCTGTTGAATTACTATTAAAACACTATTTAATGAAGCACAATGTTACGTTGGTTCTGGCGAATTTTAAAGACGAAGAAGCAAATCTTTGGTCCAGTGGGCATCAGAAATGGAGTGAACTCAACTCTGGTAAAATTCACACCCGTAATCTGAAAGACTTAATTCATGAATATAAGCGATTAACTAATCCAGCCTCATCACATGAGAATGAAGAAAGCGATGATGACACGCATATTGAACTGCAAGCGATATTAAAAGAAGATATAGAAGAAGAGAAAGATGAAAAGCTAAATGTACATAAATTATTTTGGAGGGAACTGGATAACGCCGTTGAGTTAAGAAATCATTGTACTCATTTTATTTTCGATCCTCATTTTTTATTTCACAATAACTATGAATCGGTGATACAGATAGCGTTTTTTTATTTATTACATGAATCATCTCCTTATCAGGCTGGCGATGAAGCAATAAAACATTCAATATTGAGAAAAATTCAACCAGCAGCTCCAAAAAATAGTATTCGTCATTTCATCAAGGATACCACTCTGTTTAATGAACACAGCGCTTTTTATCATATGAATGGCTTAGAGCGATCCACTGGTAAATGTTCTAGCACTGATTGTGGGGAAAAAACAAAATTTAAAATGAATAAAGTAGGTGGGTATTTTTGGTGTACCGCCTGTGGCAAGATTCTCAAGAATTAATCTATTCTCGTGTCAATTTAGCCTGAACAGGTGCATTATTATTGTAGTTTAGTTATCAACTGTTACCTCCTAAATTGTATTGTTAAATTACCTCTTTTACTAGCCTGGTACCATTACTGCTACACTATTCATCGGTACGTAGCATTCACTTTTGTAGTTGTGTTTGTTTTTGTTCATCCCAATACACTCGTAATATTACTAGGAAATTAAGCAGGATAGGGTGATACAGCTACAATCCCATTACTGCCTCTTGTTTACTCTAGGCAGATAGATGACCAGATGCAAATACTGATATTTCTTGAATTAATTGTAAGGCTGCAGTTGATATTCCACCATAAGACCGAGATCAAATGGAATAAAGACAGCGTAATGATATTGAGCCAATTTGTATATTTAGATATTCACATCATGAACTGTATTTTTAATTGTGTTTTTTTTAATGTGTTGGTCGTTGTTTAAAATCACATGGAGAAGTTCAATGATGATCATGAGTTTATCAAACCGTAAACTATAATCATAATGTGTGATCGTTGTGCAATAAAATGAGATCGGAATAATTATTAAAACAAAGGGCATTACACAATGGCTAGTGATACTTTATCTCATATAATTATATACAAAAACAATGTTAAGTAGTAGCCAATGTCGTACACACTTGTACACTCATGTAGACCTTGTTAATAAATCATTTTGTGTAATGATATTGTTACAAGTGGAGGTTAAATAGCTCCGACCATTTGAATTTCAAACAGTCTTACTTTTTTACTTTATGTGATACTAGGGGTTGTGTGTAGGATTGGTTCCTTCACAAAGCATGTTGATTGTTATCAGGAAGCCAAATTGATAAAGCATAACGTAATAATTGTTGCAATTTCTAGTACCGTCTGAACCGACATGGGATAGAGTATTATAGAAAACACGACTTGCTGTAACTTTAGTAGTACAAAACCTTCCAGTGGTCGATACTGGATAAAATTGCTTACACTATTACACTTCTACATCAATTATTAATTGCAGATCAGGTTGAACACAATCCTTTATTTATTACCGATGTCTCTATGGCAACTATTTCCATGGTATTTTGTTGATTCATAAACTTGAATCGTGTTTTCAGCTTTTATCTACTCAAAAATCTGTATTCTGTAATGGACATGAGGTCTGCTACTGTTCACTGGTTATAAGATCGACTGCTTTTTTCATGGTTTCTTCCGTTAATAGGGATATAGTTTCGTTAGATTTTAACTGAATATTTTCGTGTTTTAACAATTGATTTTCCTGTTTTAGCAATTGAATTAGCTTGTGAGCTTCTAATAATTCTTGTTTCAACTTTTGTATTTCATTTAAATGTGATTGTGATTTATGCTCTATTTCATTTTCGGTTACTTGTATAGTTTTTGTGGTTATAATATCTCTACAGCCAGGAGCTTTACAGAGTTTGTAACCACTAGGTAAGAAATTTGTTTCAATTGATTGAGTATGAATTTGTGCGGAAGTTATACGTTTTAAAGCATAACATTTTGTGTTGGGATGTATGGTACTACCACTACGACTTTTACTTTTCACTATAATACAATCAACCAATAAAACCATACCTGTTTATTACTAGTGGTAATTATATTGCTTAATGCTAATTAAATATATATTTTTCATTGAATGGCGAATGGTTATTTTTCATTCTGTTGCTCATTGCGAAGAACTATGGATTCTTCACATGGTCGGGAAAACCTTTTATTTTTGCAAAATTCTACGCAATTGAAAGGCTGGATCGAATCTTGTAGAGAAATGAGCTAGTATTTTTTCGTTGTCATTTTTCAAGTTAAATAGTTCTATTATAAAATTAAGTAATAATAACACATTTATACCATCTCAATCGTTAATCATTTAAATACCTGTTAATAAGTAAAATCCAAATAAAAATGGTTCAAACTGTAAAAAGTAAACCAGATAAGCCTGTCAAAGCAGAACCAAAATCCAATTGCAATGTTATATCTAAAGGTCGTCCCTTATATTTTGCAAGTCGTTACAGTAAAAAAGCACATTTTTTCCCTGTTTGTGGAAATATGAAATTAGATATTCATTTAGCTACTAAAGCTCAATTAAGAAAACAAAGAAAATTCAACGGTTATTGTAAATCCTGTGTTCAACGTTTGAATGGTATTGCTGCGGCGGTAGCTGCTTAAGTTGGATTATTATCTTTTGTTTTTAGATTACAAACCCCGTCATTGAATAACCTTAACAATTCTGTTTGAGGTTTACCCGAATAGCAGGGTTTGCCTATATATATTTTTGTTAATTCATTTTATTGTCTGTTAATATTACACTTCAAATTTTAACTAGTCACTCAGGTTTAGAGGCACTGTTAGTTTCAGCCATTAGTTATTTCGTTTTTAGCCTTATTGTTAACATAAACTATACCTGCTCAAATTGCAACTGCCAGAAGATTATAATCTATGACTAACCCATAGCCCACACATTCTAATAACAAATCTCAACTCAGGCAGCACGCAGCTTAATTAATACATAAGTATTATATGATACAATCTTAACGTGATTGTAGCTATTTTATAGCAGTATATATGACGCACTACATACTATATATTAACTATTCACACGCACACAACCCAAAAAACGTTACTATAAACTAAGATAACAGATTGTATTTAGGGGTTATGTATAAACATATATAAGTGGATGATTAACCTATACCTATAGTATCTCGACTCGTATAAGCGCAATGGCTAGTGTAAAATACAATGAAGTTTATACAGTAAAATATATAGTTTGAATAATGAGAGATATGAAAATAACACAAAATCATAAACTAAATTCATTGTAAATATTCTAGAATAAACAACGTACTATAACTACTAATATTCGTATAATTATCAGTGAATAATATTCGTAAGGATTGTAAGTTATTAATGTTCGCATAATAATTATTATACCATAGTAAAAATGACTGGTTGACAAACTTATAAAAGGTACGAAACTAATATAGTAAAACAGGATAGATATATGATATAAAGATAAATATACTAATGTAGTCTCTGAGCATCGATGTGGTCAGGATATAAATTATAAGAAATAAATATATAAAGTTCATGAGATAACAAGGATTAAAGTTTTGAAATTTTCTTAGGTAATTTATATGGTGATAAATTATTTTATTAGGAATTATATATTTTTAGTATAATTCAAGTAACAGACAATCTGTATATGTAATATCATAATAGACTATACACATAGATACGAAACTATATAACAAGAAGTTAGGAGCGACAAGTATATTTAAAGATTGACCCGTATTTTCCGCCTTTTTTTCCGGATGCGACAGATTAATGAAATTCGGTGAATAATGTTAATCGCTTGATAGGGTGCCCATTTATTCAGCGCGATATATACTAATCCATTCACAAATCAAGAATAGCAATCATAACCAAAGCACGATATATATACTAATCCATTCACAATCAAAGCTAGCAGTCATAACCAAACCGCGTTTAATCGAAGATGATTTTATTAAAGCTTATTTCGCGAAACTTTACTCGAATGGGTCCTAAAAAGGTAATAGTAAATCTAAACTCTAATGTTTCAACTATTGTAGGTCCCTGTGGAAGTGGGAAAACTAGTTTATTTGTTGCATTACAAGCTTGCTTTATGTTAATTCAAAGATTTTTAGATGCGGATTCTCCCGGTGATATATCCTGTGCGGATTTTATAAAGGGTAATATCTTAAGTAGAGCCGCTGCTTATATTTTTATAATATTTCAAATGGATCAAAGCTCCTGGGATTTCCATCTTGCTGGCTTTAATAAATCTCAGAATGCAGATAAGACGCAATTTTTTTATGGTGGGTTTACCGATCCTGATAATAAATTAGATGAATTTTTAAATTCCAACATGCCGAAGTTCTTGCAATCAGATGCAGATATGTCGAGTGAAATTGTAAAATCAATGGAACAGTCTAACCTCGTTTTTCAGTATCCAAGCAAGAAATTACCCCAAGTAACATCAAATTTGTTGCGGGAGTTTTTATCTAGTATAACAGTCGTAACTCAAGATCATGGATTAAAGCAATCAATGTTCAGCTCCTGCGCGTGGAATCTTACGAGTGACAAAATAAAGACATTAAAACTAAATGCACAAGCAGCTCAACTATTAGAAATTCTCACATCCTTAAAGTATCACCCAAACGAGATTATGGGGAGCTCGAAGGCGTTTAGCAAGCAGATTGATAATGCAGAAGTGGAAATAGGTTCAATTGATATGTTATCTGCAGGAGAAGCTGATGCTGTCTTTTGTGTTGCTGCGGTATTTGGCACAACAGATTTACAAGAAAGTAAACAAGCAAGAATGGTATTCTTGGACGAACCAGGGCAGAATTTAGGTGCGCACCAACGGTCTTTATTTAGATCCAGAATTGAAGCATTCGCTAATAACTCCAACGTACCAACGCCGCATATTATATTAATTACTCATCATGTTGAAATGTTAAACGCAGCAACTTTACCAGCGGGAGTGCTTAGATTTTCCTGTGATTATGGTTCCCTATATAGAAAAAATCGTCAAACTGTTACCGTTACAGAGTTTAAACCTTCTTCCCCGCAAATGAAATTATATTATCAAAGGCTAGATCATATGGAGTTATATTTCGCTAAAGGTGTGTTAATTGTTGAGGGCAGAAGAGATGTTGAAATGCTTTATTTGATTGATCAGTATTTTCAACATTTAAATAATTTATTAAGCAACGGCGAAAACATGTCAAATGAGCGAAAAGAGTTGCTTAGAACAAATTTGCAATCGTTAAATTGTGAAAATTTTCATGGTATCGTATGGAAAATTATCGCGGCTGATAGTTGTTGGGAAGTGCGAAAAAAGGCTAAACTCTGTTCTGAAATGAATATTAATTTCTTTTGCATTTATGATTTCGATTATGTATGTTTTGGTGCTGCTGAAAGAAATATCCCGGATGATATTAATTTAGTTTCAGCATCTGCTGTGGAAAAACTATCCCACCTGGGAGGACACATTTTTAACTCGTTTGATAAATCTCGTTGGAAACGACCCTTAGACTTCGGCACATCTATACAAGGTAGAGCTGCTGACTTAGAGGCAGACACTCCGCCTAACCCACCAGTAATCAATCTTAACACTGTTATCTTGTTCTTAGTCAAACGTTACTGGGAGATGGATACTACAGGAGATGTATCGCTTTATGGATTATTATTTGCAGCAGATGCTAATCTTAATTTAGAAGAGCTTAAACTGTCTGAGTCGATAACATTTGATTCTTCGATATCTGTTACACGTGTTATCAGCTTAATGAAGAAATATTTCTTTAATAACCATTATACCTCTCCTACGGATACGTCTGTTGAGAAGGTCTGTAACTTTGAAGATGAAACAAAACTAAAGCTGTTTCTATCAAATCTATCCGAAAATTTGGATGAAAAAAAGTGTCTACACTATGCGAGCCAATTCACTATATCAACCAATTGTATACCTGCTTGTCAATTTCCGGAGCATGGGACCAAAAAAACATCTAACAAGAACTGCAACAGCGCAACTCATAAATCAAATTTAGTAGCAAAGTTTCTTTATCATGCTTTACATAAAGCTATTCAAAGAGTCGATAAGTTAAGTTCAGACGATGCAACTCGATTGCTACGAATTTATTGGTGTCTGGTCCGATTTATATTTAAAACAACTAAATCTACGGACCTTTTGGCTGCTCTCCGTGATGATATAGAGGTAGAATCTACAATCGCCGGTTTAACTTATTATGCTGCTTATGGATGTGGCAATGATGATTATTTTATTTGGTCGCCTGCTGTGGCTGATATTGAAGGCATCTTATTGAATAAAAACTATGTGGCAATTGACAAATATACCGACCCAACCGTGGAGGAAAAGAAAAATCCAACCTATGATCGACTAATGCAAACTGCTAGCTATCTCTGCTGGAAGTTTGGAGAACGAAATAATTTAGCTAACTTGATCAGCAAGAAGAAGAAACAATTGGAAACTGTATCTATTGAGGACAAAAGGAAAATGTTAAAAGAAGTTTTCCCTTTAGATCGACGTTGGGATCCTAAGAAGTCTCCGGCAATTGGTTTATCAGCTTTATTTAAACGACTCAGAGAAAGATGTGTGGCTGCCTAGATTTCGAAGAGAAATTAGTGTTGACAAAAGATTCATTCTATTTGTGGTTATTTTTGTTGTTATTTGTCTTTTTGTTTACTAAGCATTTATTTTGACTAAATACAAAAAATACTGCTAACTAAAATAAAAGCCAGTACTACGTACTACAGGTACGATCAATGGTTTGGTCTGTATACCGGTATCGTGCAATGCTCGTAGGAAGGTTTAATTTATTCTGCCAGCTGTTGAATATATTTTGTGCACTGTTATTGTTCTGAGGTGCAATTGTACCACGCATGCTGCGATCAATTACCATTGATATTATATAAACTTTGATGATTAAACTAAATCCTCATAGTTCGTTTTTCCTCATTTTCCTCATTTTCCTCACTTTCCTCATTGTAAGTTTATAAACTGTTATTAACTAAATTGTTAAATTCATGGATAATAAATATAATTATCATAACACAGTGAAACTTAGAGAAATTGAATTAGTAACAGTAAAAGACAGCATAATGTTGAGCATAGTTATGACTTCTTATTATAGAATCCCTGTTGAAATATAATGTAATCGTTATCAGCGTATCTAGTAAGATTCCTGCGACTTGAATTTATGGGTGGTATAACGATGATGTCATCAATGCTGTCTAAGCAATTATTATTCACTAGTCACTTTTACTTTAATTTCTCTCCACTACTTTTGTCTATAACTGTGTAATTAAGTCTTAGTATCAATAGAATGTAGAATTGTTCATTATTCATAAACTTATAATCTTTAACAGGTTATGAGCCTCAATAGCGTAACCTAACAATAACACTAATAACATTCTTGTATAATTATAACAACAATTTCTAATTGAACTTAGTCTAAATAATTCTCTATTCAACTAAATATAGTTAACAAATTGTCAATAAGTAATTCAGATATTGGGATATAAATATTTAAGGTCTATAATCCAATATGATAATTACATGAATATAATCATACTCTAAAGGAGTATTATAATTATTAACTTATTAATTATAATTAAACTAAATAAAGTAATTATAGAATTATCATTTAATAATAATTAAAAGTTGAAGCAAAACTAAACTAATCGATTCAATTTCGTAATGAATTATGATAATTATAATGAATCTAAATATGAAAATATAATACAAATTTAATTTAGAAATCAATGCTACTAAAAGAAAAGTCATATTACAAAAATAATTATAATCAATAATATAGTTAAACTTTAAAGGGTTCGCAAAATACTTGATTTTGTTATTTAGTCTAAGAGCGTAACTTTAATAATAGTATTATTAGCAATTAATAAATGAAAGTGTGAATTATATATTTAAATTAACGTAAATGATTTAACGTGAACGTACCTTGACGGTTTAAATAATTAATTACTAGTTATTCGAAATTATTATAGTAAAAATTATAAACTTTGGTGATGATTCAGAAGTAATATATTGTTATTAAAAATTAATTATATAATATTACCAAAGTGAACTTCAAAGAATATTAATATAAAATATTACACATATTATAATATTAGTAAATTCGAATGTAGCGTTATGGAAGTGGCTCATTTATTGTGCATGGATTGTTAAGCAGTAACTTATGTAATTTAATAGTTACTTAAATTTAATAATTCAACCATAATTTGTTTAACTGATAAATTCTATGAAATTAATCAGTCTTACACTGCAGCCAAGAAGGTATTTCAATAACTAATGGCATTGCAGAAATAAACTAAATTCAGTAAGGCTGACCCAAGAAATTATAATGAATCTATTAAAAGACAGCTTCAGTCGATGGCAATTAATAATGTGCCATAAGCAATTATAATTATAAATATTGTGTTGCATTAATTATAACTCAATCAAAACCTTATTTGCCGTACATCGCGTAATATAAATTGCAGATAACTTAAATCAAATATGAGAAGGTCAACATTATTTGGTTTCCTTTCAAAATTCAATTAGATAATATAACGATTATTGAAACATAAATAAAATTAATATTTTACACCTTATCTCCAATATGTAGGACATTCAGCCTTCCAATTATTCCAAGCCCAATCAAAAGCTGCAACAATTTCATTTGACAATGGAGATTCAATAGCACAATAATGAGTATTATTAATTAAATATTCTGGTTTACTAGCTCCCATTATAATTGCATCGCCATAATTCCCTGATAATTTAGAATGATAATTTAACCATCTAAATGAAGCTTCAGTTAAATTTAAATTACTATTATTCTCTTGATTATATTTATTAATTGTTTGTTTAACATGTTCAATACCATCAAATAATGGTTTTTTCCAATAACGATTTAAGTATTGATCGTTGTTTTTAAATCGACCAGTTAATATACTATCGGATTCATTAGCTTTATATTCATGTTTTCCAGTTAATATACCACCAGCTAAAGGATTATAACAATAAAAGCTCATATTAAATTCTCTTAAACATGAAAATAATTCAGTTTCTACATCTCTTGTGATGCAGTTATACATGCCTTGAAAGACCGACGGCAATACATAGTTATTCATTTTACATATATAATATATTTCAGCCACTTGCCAAGCTTTATAATTTGATACTCCAAATCTTTTAAATTTTTTTTGTTTATATAATTCATTTACGGCCTCTAATGCTGGTTCAATACGATTGTTATGATCAGGCCAATGTAAATAAAATATATCTAATGTTGGACTATTACCAGTATTATCTAATTTTAATCGATTTAATGATTCTTCACATTGTTTAAATATACTTTCTTTAGTTAAACCAGTTAATCCTTGTGTTCCAATTGGATTTGCTTTAGTATGAAATAATATTTGTTTTTTAATATTATCATCTAATTTCCCTAATATTGTTTCTGATTCTCCATATGTTCCTTTATAAGAATGTGCAGTATCAAATTCAATTGGTTGATCTTTATATGGAGTAAGCGCTTTAATAAGAGATAAATAAGTATTAATCATTTCATGAGATTTCTTTTCTTCTACTGACTTGCCAAATTCCCAACAACCGAGAACCAATTTTGGATGTTTATGTGGTATATTATTAGCTATTGTACTCATTTTTAAAGCTTGTATTAAACGATGCATTACGAGAATGTATGCAAATCGAAACCGCAATAATCAAAATTTTGCAAAATTTGGCTGAAAAGGTATCAGGTATAGTAATACTGTAATAGAATAATAATTTTGATGCATTGATAGCAGTATTCCTATAGACAAAATGAGTACAAAAGCTAAAAGTACTGTAATAAAACGTAAGCAATCAGAGAAAAATACATCCGATAATAACAAACCAGCAAGTAATAAAAGTAAGAAAGTTAAATCAAACGTTGCAGTTTCATCTAATGGTAATACTGATAGTAATGGTGTAGACAACCGCCGTTTAAGTGATTTAAATCTATGTAAACCAGAGATGATAGCATTATTAAACAAATTGGGAATAAACTCAGTTGCTGAATTAGCTAAACGAGATTCCTTAACTATGTTTAAAGAATTACACACAGTTCATGGAGAATATCCATGTATATTTATATATGATTATTTTAGTTCATTAGTTGCTCAAGCAAAAAACCCTAATTTATCAAAAGAAGAAAAGAGATATAACTTTTATTCACGATTAAGAAAAGCAAGTGGCATTAAATGGACTATGAAACCATTTGAGAATTGTGCACAAGCTTGTTGTGCTAATAAATCTAACACTACTCAATCCACAAAAGCAAAATCTAGTAAAAGGAATTAACCTCTATTTATGTTTTGAAGCAGAATATTGTTCGTATACATTGTAAAATCAATTAATATTATGAATCGAATTTAATTTTATTTTGAACTAAAACTTGAGTGGAGATAGATTGAGTAAAAACTAAACTATGACTTATATTAAAAGCGGATGTACAAAATAATGTGCTATCGAAAGACGAAAAAACAAAAAAACAAAATAAAACAAGG